>JAOTRA010000002.1:10026646-10037062 GCA_026260255.1 Pseudolaguvia tuberculata | reverse complement strand
TATATATATGTTTGGGTGTGTGTGTATGTGCATGCATGCATTTGTGTGTAAGCCACAGACAGGGTTGGCAAAGGGATCATTAATCACACCTTTCCTGTCAACGATACAGAGAAAGCCTTGGTTGGCAGCGAAGTCATAAAAAACCCTCTGGAAATGGTGTCAAAGGAAAATTCAGTAAAATCGATGATGAAATTTATGAGCGAAAGGGAGGGGATGAGAAACAACATTTTGAACTTAAGTGCACTAATTACACAGCACAAACTTAGTCTAGCACCCTGTTTCCCCGAAATCTCGAAATGTCATACCTTAAGTAGTTATTTATGGAGCTTCTCTTTACAAGACACCAGTCCTCCATTGAAAAAACACTGTACATACTCTACCCTGTACATATTCAGTGAATAGATGAGTGTGAGAAAACGTGTGCTGTGTGAAGATGCAGATGAAGCCTGGCATGTTTAGTGTAGCACTATAATGAGGGCTGCAGTCTGGCCAGTATCACTGAGTTCATTTACCCTTAGTGGCTGCTCAAGCCAGTAAGATTTTCTCCCACCCTTTACTTTTTCCTTGCATTTGGCCAGTACAAATGTGTTGTTTCAAGCTTCAGTGACAGAAACTCAAGACTTTCATGGAATGACCAGACCATGACCTTTTTCTGGGTTATGTTTCAGAGGAAAGAACACATCTTGAATTTTTCCTGCAAAAGAAAACATCACTGGAACTCTCGGAGATTCTCTTGCGCTGTTCGTTTAATGTCCACACAACAGAGATCACAGCCATTCCTGCGCCATTCCAACCTTATTTCTGACATACAACCCCCAGGCCTACAACCTTATAACCTCTATCTATCTTTCTCTTGCTCACTTGCTATCTGCCTTTTACAAAACCATCTTTACTCACTCCGAGGCTAATAACAAAGCCTTAAATAAGTTCAAACCATAGATAAATAATCTCATTCTGCACAGTGATATGCTTTTTAAAAGCCATGCTTTTCCCCCCCATCTCTTCTTCACCTCTCTTTAAATCTGATGCCAAGAATTAAAAGACATGTCTTCTTCATAAACAGTTACACAAAGCAGCTGGACAGTTACTTTACCTCTTCAACAAATATGTCCAGATTTACATCTCTATTCATAACCAGAGACTAGAGTTCCTCCTTCTTTTCTTTTTAAGCTAAACAGACTCCTCTAACAGCTTATTGAAGCAACGTTTCACCGTGCTTTAGTGGCATGGAATAAATAACAGAGGAAACTGATGGGTTGTAGTAAGCCCCGGGCAGGAAGTGACATAAAGGGAATGACTCTGAACAGCAGTTGTTTTAAATCTGGCAAATTCTTCTCAGAAACAAAAATGAGAAAGCAGAGAAAGGAAAAAATGTAATTTGATTAAGTTAATTGCCCACAGCAGCATTTGCAATTCTAAACAAGTTTCATCCCCCAGCTTCAGATGTAAACACTGTGTGCCCTTCGACCTGTGGAGTAAACATCTGCTACGAGATAAGTTTTCACCCTTACTGGCAGAAGGGCTGACATGACATTCATAAACACAATTTGATCTTAAAAGCAACATCCGGTAAATGACCTCCATACCCCCTTGCCCCCTTTCGTTCCATCTCCACCTTCAGT
The DNA here is from genome assembly GCA_026260255.1 of Pseudolaguvia tuberculata. Classification (NCBI taxonomy): domain Eukaryota; kingdom Metazoa; phylum Chordata; class Actinopteri; order Siluriformes; family Sisoridae; genus Pseudolaguvia; species Pseudolaguvia tuberculata. Next base: position 10,035,440 of record JAOTRA010000002.1, on the reverse strand, counting down.
AAGCACTGTGTAACATACTCCTACAAATGATCTATAACTTACGAAACAAAAAGGCCTGAATGAACATGCAGCCGGGTTTGCAGCCGGGTTTGCGCGGTTTATAATTGCAATTAGTCATGTGATTATGCATAACTGCATTTTTGTCCCTTTTGAGTGTGCAGTTTGCTGTACACACAGCTTTAAGGTTCAGCTCTGCAGAGACCCCGTTCACCAGTAGATGTAGCCACATGCAGCACACAAACTGACACTGACCCCCTGTTGAGAGGACGACCCTACCTCAGGAATATATCCGGAGCCCTGTCTCATAAAACCACCGAGTGATGGAGACAGAGAGAAGCAGAACACAAAGTCAAGAAGAATCAAACAATAGAGAACGAAGCAAATTAATATGCAGAACGTCACAGGCCCGGAAGTAGCAGCTGACTTTTCTCATGCCAGAAAGAATCTAAACACAGAAGATTTAGACAGGCTGGAGAAGTGGCTAACGAGAGGTGAGGCAAAGATGATGGGCTACAGAGAGAGAGAGAGGCCCTTACTGACCAGACCACCGCTGAGAAAAGGGGCAGCCTGTCAAGACAGACGACTTCCTATTTTACTCTGATTATCCCCCAGAGGCCCTCTGAGAGCTCTATAAAACTTTCTCATTAAGAAGAGTCACTTTATAGGATCATAATGAGTCTAGGCTAGAAAAGAGAGAGAAGAGAGAGAGAGAGAGAGAGAGAGAGAGAGAGTGAAAGATAGCATGTGTTCTTGTTTATTTTTGTGTATTGAATCTGACTAAAACTATGTTAGGACAGTGTTTTATGATCATTAAGTATAAATGTATTAGTTTTATTTTGTAATTTTAATGTGCAATAATAATAATAATAATAATATGAAGAAAAAGAATTCTTTCATCTTCAGTGACCACATTATCCATTCATTCATTCATTCATTCATTCATTCATTCATTCATCTTCTTACACGCTTATTCGCTAATTTGGGGTCACGAAGGTCTTGTGGCTCCTATCCCAGCGCACACCCTGGACGTGTCGCCAGTCCATCTCAGGGCCACACATAGACAAACAACTATTCACACACACATTCACTCCTATGGACAATTTACAATCACCAGTCCACCTAATCTGCATGTTTTTGGACTGTGGGAGGAAACCGGAGTATCCGGAGAAAACCCACGCAAGTGCAGGAAGAACATGCAAACTCCGCACAGAAAGATCCCCAACCCAGGGATCGAACCCGGGACTTTCTTCTTGTGAGGCGACCGTACTAACCACTACGCCACCGCGCCGCCCTAACTCTTTACATATTTGATTATATTAAAATAACCTCAAATGTGGACCCCGTATTGGATAGCACAGACCAGAAGGTCCTCGGTTCTATTCCCGGGCAAGGGATCTTTTTGTGCAGAGTTCGCATGTTCTCCCCGAGTCTACATAAGTTTCCTGCAGGCACTCTTAACACAGTCTAAAAATATGTACATTAGGTTGTCTAAATTTTCCATTGGTGTGAGTGGTTGCTTGTCTATCTGTGGCCCTGCGGATGAACTGGTGACCTGTCAAGGTTGTACCCCTGCTTCTCATCCTATGTGCACTGAGATAGGCTCCAGCAGACGTTCGTGACCCCGAAGTAGAGAATAAGTGGGTTAGAAGATGCAACCCACTTATGCAAAATCAGCACAGAATGATACCCGTCTCGGGAATCGAATCCAGGACCTTCTTATTGTAAAATTATCTCACAGCAAGGAAGTCCAGGGTTCAAATCCCGGGCCGGGGATCTTTCTGTTTGCAGAGTTTGCATGTTTTCTCTGTGCTTGCGTGAGTTTCCTCTGGGTACTCGGTTTCCTCCCACAGTCCCACAAAACATGCAGATTAGGTTGGAATCATAGGAGTGAATGTGTGTGTGAATGGTTGTTTGTCTATGTGTTGCCCTGAGATGGACTGGTGACATCCAGGGTGTACACCCGTCTCTTGCCCTATGTGGCCTGGGATAGGGATCAAATCTATCTGAAGAGTCAGATGTTATAGTGTGTGAAAAGTCAGTTATAGTCAGCATTAGAGCAGTAAGCTGAGAACAGTCCCTGAGAACCCCCCCCCCCCCCCATGAAACCTGGCTTCAATAATTTGGGTGTAAAGATGCTGAGTGGAGAATGCCTGGAATGTTTAACCCTATTTACAGACTGGGTTGCTTCACACCTACAGGTCAGTGGGCTATCACCAGGCCAACCCTCTACAGCTAAACTTCCCTATACCCCTCCCTTCCCACCGCCTTATTACATCAGGGTCAAGCTCAGAGGTGATCTAATTAAAAGCTCATTACATCACAGACAATCGCCATTAGCAGGCCAGCTCCATTAGCACTTCAGAGGCCCTGAATGCCTCTGCACACATTATACATACTATCAGAGATTTACAGATCGACACACACATATGTATATCAACAACACTCTCACATCACCCATCACCTACCAGGCAATTAGAAGATTCATTTACTACATATACACTAACGCCTGAAGGCACACCTATTACTCACCCGTCAGTGCTCAGACTGGTGGTGTTGGACTAATCACAGCGACTGCAAAAGGTGCAACGTTTAAAAAGGTATAGAAATAGACTGATAAAGCTTGATGATAGAACATAAATGTAAAATAACTACATGTGTTATTATTAAATCCACTTAGCTGGTCCCAGCGTTCAGTCAACATTCAGACTTATTTCTGTTCTAGGCAGTGAAACATCACATCAGTAACTTAGAACCATGTCACTTACTGTCTTCATCTTGATAATTGAGAACCCACCTTTCCATGCTCTACCTACATCTTTTGCTTTTTGTGGTTATCTGCTTGCATTTTTATTTCTGCTAATCCTTTAAGGGTTAAGAGTTTTGCCAAGACCTTAAACAATGAGCTACCACTTTCCATCTGTTATCTAGCAAGCCAGTAGGTGTTGGAATGCTAATTGGAATATCAGGGTTCGATTCCAAGCATCAACATTTTACTACTGCTGAACCCCTCAGCAAGGTCCTTAAGCTTTTAATTACTTAGTTCTAAAAAAGAGATAAATATAAGTTGCTCTCAATAAGGGCATCTTCACGATGCCAGAAATATTAAATATTATTTTCATTCATTCATCTTTTTACCCGCTTATTCCCGAATTCATGGTCACAGGGTTCTGCTGGTGCCTATCCCAGCACACATAGGGCGAGAGGTGAGGTTACACCCTGGACAGGTCACCAGTCCATCTCAGGGCAACACATAGACAAACAACCATTCACACACTGCTATGGACAATTTAGAATCACCAATCCACCTAATCTGCATGTTTTTGGACTGTGAGAGGAAACCAGAGTACCTGAAGGAAACCCACGCAAGCGCGGGAAGAACATGCAAACTCCGCATAGAAAGATCCACGGCCCGGGATTCGAACCCGGGACTTTCTTGTTGTGAGGCGATTGTGCTATCCACTACGCCACCGCGTCGCCCTAACATATTATTTAATGGCTTGAAATAGTACCATCATAGCATAACATTAATATAAATGCAAACGGGTGTCTTTTAAATGCAATAAAATGATCTACAATATTCCCAACACCTAGGATACAGGTTTCTGATATTAATTCCTAAGCCAGGATTCAACGCTAGACTATTATGTTAAATTATGAAGATTTAATTACTGCAAAGGTTTAGGCCACTGATACACACACAGCCTATATAGTAACACATCTGCTACAAGTTCTTTATGGTGTTTAGGTATAGACAGCACCAAGGGTGTTATGCAACTGCAAGGTCCTACTGCAGAATAAAAATAAAATAAAAATAATTTCCTTCCAGGGAAACCAACACACTAATCTTTAGTGAGGTTTTGGGATTAGACCCTAAAGATTAGGTAGTAAAATTGGTGGCAGCTATGCATGATCAGTCCTCTATGCAAACGTTATAGCAGTCTTTTATATTGCAACAACACTTTAGCAGTCTTTTATATTGCAAACAATATTTCATTAAGCAACATTAAATGAACTTTACAAAAGAAAGTGATAAATATGAAGCCTTGTAATCTACAATCTGTGATCTCTTAATCAGGAGACTTTGTCTTGCGTAAATGGACATGCACCTGCATGTTGAATGCATGTGTATTTATCTCCTGGCTAGGGACTTGGCCATACAGAAACACTCTGCCATCTCTTTAAACATGTTTTCCCTGGTGGCTCCCTGGTCATAAAGCACTCAGTGCTTTGTAAGTGACTCCATTGTTGGAGCTAGATTGACTAGAAAAAGGGATTGACCCAGGGAAGAAAGGCTTGGTTAAAAAAGAAAGGTAAACGGAAAGAAAGAGAGGGAATCTAGAAAAAAAAAATCTTTGAGGCCTGAGTTGGCAGGAAAGGATCAAAGTGCTCCATGGTCACCTGCAGCCTTTGTCCACCGGAGCGCTATAGCCTCATGAAGCTCATCTCTAGAGACCAAACCTAACGTCTACTGTACTCAGCTACCTGAATTTAGAGTAATTGACTAACAATTTTATGCCACTAATACATCAAAATCTCTATGTCCTTCCCGGCTTTCCTTTTATGTACACAACCTAAAAACTGTTAATAATCAAAGCGTTGTTCTAACATTCCTCAATAGTCCTGATCTTGCAAAGTTTTGGAGAAATACATACTATATGAAAACACATGCTAAAGAGGCTATAAAAGCTAATATTCATTCATTTTCTTACCCGCTTATTCCCTAATTTGGGGTCACGGGGATCTGCTGGCGCCTATCCCAGCTCACATAGGGTGAGAAGCCCTATGTGAGATCCTGGACGGATCGTCAGTCCATCGCAGGGCAACACATAGACAAACAACCATTCACACACACATTCACTCCTATGAACCATTTACAATCACCAATCCACCTCATCTGCATGTTTTTGGACCGTGGAAGGAAACCGGAGTACCCGGATGAAACAGACGCAAGCGCGTGGAGAACATGCAAACTCCGTACAGAAAGATGCCTGACTCAGGAATCGAACCAAGGACCTTCTTGTTGTGAGTCGACCGTGCTATCCACTACGACACCGCGCCGCCCAGAAATAATAATAATAATAAAACATAAATGTTGGTTGAAGGTGATTTAATTAAAACATGGCTAATTATTCCAATTTTGTTTGTCACATACATGATTATACACTATAAAGCATACTGTGAAATGTTTCTGTTTGCATCTTGGAAGGTTTGGGGTTCGGAGATCAGGGTCAGGGATGATACAGCACCTCTGGAAACAAGTCCTTACTGGTCTCCTGAATTACAACCTGATCAGCGCTTTAACCATTTGAGCCACCACTAATGACAGAAAGGTCCACCAGAAAGAGAAATCTGTAATGATATCTATCAGGTCAAGAACATTTTGGACACTTTTATCTGGATATGAATCCATCCAAATTAAATGATGTATTTCACAGACTGTGATATTTATCACAGTCGAGAACTAATCTGTTTTCAAGCCAAATTAATCGATTAAACTTTAGAAATATTTAGAAACTTTTTATTACACATTTCTCAAGATTATTATAATAAGTGTAGGAATAACAGTGTTATAAATAGTCATTAAACCTATTTACTGTTTCCCCCGTTACAATTCCATGACTATTACTAACAATAAAATGCACCTTCATTTAATTAAACTCAGTGAAGTGTGCTGAGATATTCTATGCTAGATATTCACAGACATGCACACCATTGACAACACTACTGTATGAAATCGCATACTATATAAGTGTGTACGAATAAATAAGTGTAGTAAGAATAAATTTACTGGGTTTAATGGATTCTTATTTATTGTTGGGGCATACAAGCTTTTTAAAATGATAATAATATACATTCATTCATTCATTCATTCATTCATTCATCTTCTTACCCGCTTATTCCCTAATTCGGGGTCACAGGGATCTGCTGGCACCTATCCCAGCCCACATAGGGCAAGAGGCAAGAATACACCCTGGACAGGTCACCAGTCCATCTCAAGGCCACACATAGACGAACAACTATTCACACACACATTCACTCCTATATGCAATTTAAAAATCACCAATCCAACTAATGTACATGTTTTTGGACTGTAAGAGGAAACCGGAGTACCTGGAGGAAACCCATGCAAGCACGGGGAGAACATGCAAACTTTGCACAGAAAGATCCCCGTTATGGGAATCGATCCCAGGACCTTGTTGTTGTGAGGCGACCATAAATTGTGGATTATCTTCCAAAAATGTCTTCAGTAGGGTTCTAAATGTACCTGTTCTAATAAAAAGAGAGAACCCAATGGCATGTAGCAGCTTGGAATAATCTAGCCAATGAGCTGCCGGATGCTGATTAGCAGCTAGGCACAGAAGACTATGGTAACGTTCCCTGTTTTAGTCTTGTAACTGATCGGTAGACATGCAAACACCACCTGTCCCAGGTTATAGGTCACGGCTTTAGGAAACAAACATAAACAGCTGTTAATCTCTTTAGCAGAACAAAGAACCGGTTCCTGAGCAGGTAGTAGAAAACCAGGTTCTAGAACCTCCCTCCCTCACACACACACACACACACACACACACACACACACACACTCGCACACTCACACACACACACTCGCACACACACTCGCACACTCGCACACACACTCGCACGCTCGCTCGCTCACTCGCTCGCACGCTCGCTCGCACGCTCGCTCGCACGCACGCTCGCACGCACGCTCGCACGCACGCTCGCACGCACGCTCGCACGCACGCTCGCACGCACACACGCACACTCACACTCACACTCACACTCACACACACACTCACACACACACTCACACACACACTCACACACACACACACACACACACACACACACACACACACACACACCCAAATACACACCTCGTTCCGTTCGTGGATGTTGTGATCGATGAGTTGGAGCAGAAGCCACATGATGTTCCTCAAGATGAAGGTTGTTATTAAATTCCAGTGAATTACATTCCTTAAACACCGGATGCTTCTGCAGTCTCACACATACAGACACACACACACACACACACACACACACATACAGACACACAGACACACACACACACATACAGTTTGGCATTTGTCAGATGTTCTTATCCAGAGTGATTTACATTAAGTGTCAAACACGTGGGCGTGTGTGTGGGGGGGGGGGGGGGTGTGTGAACTGACCTTAGACACAGGAAGAGAATGAAGGCGATGACGAGAGCCCCTATGGATATACAGTGTCCCAGGTAATTGATGACCAGCGCAATCTTGTAATGCACTGGGAACTTTCTCTGGAACAGCAAAGGTCAAAGGTCAAAAGTTTTTCCTACATTACACTCCTTCCACAAGTTGGATGAGTCATCCCTCACCTTCTCCTCGAAAATGGGTTCACAGTTGGCGTAGTTGATTTTGGAAGCCCAGGTTCCATTCTCCAGGCATTCTCTGAACACGTTCTCTACGGGGGAACCAATCAAAGACAAATCAGCAGCTCCAAAGAGACATAACCATAAAAGAGAAAACACACACGGAACTGAGAGAACTCAGTGAGACACTGGAGACACCAGAGACACCGGAAATACCAGAAACACTGGAGATACCAGAGACACTGGAGAAACAAGAGGTGCCAGAAACACCAGAGATATCAGAGACACCAAAATTTGACTGAAACCGCCACCTCCATTAACACCACTTCCATCAGTACTAGTTCCATCAACACCACTAAATCCATCAATATCACTACCTCCATCAACCCCAGCTCCATCAACACCACCACCATAAACAACAGCAGCCTTCCTCCATCAACAACACCCCCTTGATCAACACCATCAGCACAAACATTACCTCCATCAACATCAGCATCACCCCTCCATCAAAATCACCTCCATCAACAACCACCACCACCACCACATTCACTTACCTCCATCAACATTAGCATCACCCCTCCATCAACACCACCACTGTCAACAACAACTTCTTCTTTCAGCTGCTCCCATTAGGGGGCGCCACAGCGGATTGCTCTTCTACACACTACTCTGTCCTCTACATCTGACTCTTCAATCACACACACCATAAATAATAAATATACACTAATCAATCACACACACTAAGTAATCAATATACACTAATCAATCACACACACTATAAATAATCAAAATACACTAATCAATCACACACACTGTAAATAATCAATATACACTAATCAATCTCACACACACTGTAAATAATCAATATACACTAATCAATCACACACACTGTAAATAATCAATATACACTAATCAATCACACACACTGTAAATAATCAATATACACTAATCAATCACACACTGTAAATAATCAATATACACTAATCACACACTGTAAATAATCAATATACACTAATCACACACACACTAAATAATCAATATACACTAATCACACACACACTAAATAATCAATATACACCAATCACACACACTGTAAATAATTAATATACACCAATCACACACACTGTAAATAATCAATATACACTAATCAATCACACACACACTGTAAATAATCAATATACACTAATCCCACACTGTAAATAATCAATATACACTAATCAATCACACACACTGTAAATAATCAATATACACTAATCAATCACACACACTGTAAATAATCAATATACACTAATCACACACTGTAAATAATCAATATACACTAATCAATCACACACACTGTAAATAATCAATATACACTAATCATACACACTGTAAATAATCAATATACACTAATCACACACACTGTAAATAATCAATATACACTAATCACACACACTGTAA
>JAOTRA010000002.1:10012173-10026546 GCA_026260255.1 Pseudolaguvia tuberculata | reverse complement strand
CACACACACACACACACACACACACACACACACACACACACACACACACACACACACACAATTTAGAATCACCAATCCAGCTAATCTGCATGTTTTTGGACTGTGGGAGGAAACCAAAGTACCCAGAGGAAGCACGGGGAGAACAATAATAATAATAATAATAATAATAATAATATACATTCATTCATTCATCTTCTTACCCGCTTATTCCCGAATCCGGGGTCACGGGGGTCTGCTGCCTATCCCAGCACACATAGGGTGAGAGGCGGGGGTAAACCTTGGACGGGTCGCCAGTCCATCTCAGGGCAATAATAATATAAAGTTATTATAAAATCTTAAAATGTATGAAATCTATTTATAAAATCAATTAATAAAATACATTATTACCAAAATGCATTTACATAAATATTGCAAACACTAAAACATTTTTTACAGACTTTTCTTTTTTGAAAAGTTATTATATGTCTTATTATATGTATCATAAGCTTGTTTAAGAGTTTGCTATACTGAATATTTCTTCATGGGCTGTTAGGGTAATTGATATAGCTCTGTTTGTGGAGAGAACAAAATAATCGATGTAAATACTAGTCGTGTCAAAAGCCTGTGGTAATGAATGAATGAATAATAAATTGTCTTTCATAAATGGCACTTGCTTTGAAGCTGTGGCTGGTGTATAATGAATAGGCCGGAATCTAAGTACTGTTTGCGGGAGGGAGGGTGAGGTGGGATATATGTGGAGGAGGCAGGAGGTGGGGGACTTTGGGAGAAGGACCAGAGTTGGGGGTTTAAGTATGTTGGGAACGAAAGCACACAAATTGTCCAGCTTTCATTAGCGTGGTGAGTGAAGACTCTGCAGAGGGCTTGATTCCCAAGACTCTCAGATAACAAGTGGCTTCTCACACTGGGGCTTTCTGTTTCCTCCTAATAAAACTAAAAAGAGAAAGAAAAGGAGAGAAAGAGAGAGGGAGATGGAGAAGGTGAGTGGCCACTGAGAGAAAGGGGAAAGGGACCCCCACAGCCAACTGTTATCTGCCTAACACTCAGTCATTGTGGAGGTATTTTGGTTTATTTTCTCGGAGTCCAATGAATGGCTGCCGACAAGGCAATTCTGATGGCTTTGATAAGGGCTCCCCTCCCTTCACGAATGCCCCCTTCTTTTAAGTTAACCCTGCCCTCAGGAGCCATTAGTGAAAGACATAAAACCGAGTGGCATCAGAGGAGACCTCCCCAATGCATTTAGCGGGTTAAGCGAAACGGCTTCAGCATAACTTCCGCTAAAGAAAATTCAACTCTAAGCATATAGTTTAACAAGTTCAGGTTATATACTCTAAAGAAGCTGTACTCGTTGACACTTATTTTTTTAGTACGCTCAGGAGAGTTATAAAACCAAAATCGAGATTGTATATAGGGGCCTATTGGCTGTTTTCTTCTTGCTTGAGGCGACCTGATAATTTACCTTCACATGGTGCAGCAAGACGGTTTCACAAGAGCACTTATTTAGGGCCTTCAAAGGAGTTAATAGCCACTGGGCAGGTGCACTATCTAAGCAAAGCTAAATTCCCAAGCCTCTACCTCCTCTTCTCCTGGAGGACGACTGTTTAACAGCACATAAAAGCAAGACTGAGGAGAGATGTAGACCATGGGCCTCGTCTTATTGCTTCCTTTCCTTTCCAACTGGCCTAGACATAGTGAAACCTTTTAAAATACTTCTCTCTCTTTTACACATTAGTGTTTCACTCAAACTGCTTCTCATTTGGGCTCCATTATAGACCACTCCAAATGAAGCTGTCTGTCTGCCTCAGATATCCACTGAGTGCCCAAAAGCAGAAAGCAACAGCTGAGTGTTACAGCTGGGGGAAACACCAAAGCGATAAACTATGACCTTTTTTCCAATCCTGCCACATGTCTAATAGCTGCCCTGGCTGACCTACCCAAGGTGTCTACATCTGAGAAGAAGTGTATTTTTATCAGCTACGCTATGCCCAGCGTCTGACTAGTCCGACCCGAGAGGGAAAGAAAGAGCTGGCACACTGTGCTGGCAGTGCTCAGGTTTCTGATAGCTCTCGGTTCACTTTGATGTGTCTAACCCCCACCTTTAGCCTCCCTCATCTCAGGAAATTGCATTCTGTCCACTGCCAAAGCAGATAAATAAGGCAGAGTAGGGGCTGCACACTGTCACTAGCCGACCTGGCCTGTCTAACACCATGGCCTGCAGTGTGTTACCAGTGTGTGGCTTCATCCGGCACTGCTGTCTAGCCAGAGCGTATGACCAGACCTCTTCATACACGTACACACACTCACACATAAAATGTTATGAAATAGTTAGACCCACAGTATGTATTAATATGAAAAATGAATGGTGACAGTTTCCTAAAAAATGTTTCGCTAATTTAACAAAAACGTGCATTCTGGGATTGGAGTCCAGATATCAAATAAGTTCAGATGGAAATAAGTAAAGTAAGCATAGTGGAATGTATTTGCAGTAAGCATTTGTTACCTATTAATGTCAGCAAGAGCAATTATAGCAAACCTCATAAATAAGAATTAATAATAATAACTACTAATAGTAAATTAATAACATTTATAATAATAATAATAATAATAATTGTTATTCTTATTATTATTATACTATAGTCAATAAAAATCCAACCCAATCCATTAATGTCAGATGAAAATGGCAGATAAGAATGATGAGCTTCTGTATGGTCATAAGTTCCTCTATTTTGGCCTTACTGACCCAGGAAAGTGTAGCTGTTGAAGCAATAATGATTCCTAGTGTTCTTAGTGGTGATTGAGGAGAGTAAGGCCACCAGCATCTCCTGTTCCATTCCAGACAAACCCCCTGAGTCTCACTGGGCCTTTGATTGACAGGTCATGAAGATACACTGACATGGTCCTCATTTCCTTCAAGTACTATGCTACCCCTCCCAGTTCCAAACACCCCTGGAAAAATACACTTGAGACTGAGTGTTGCAAAGCAGGAAGTGTCCTGGGGAGAGAAAGTTTGGTTTCGGGTCAGCGTGCTCTACTGGGAGAGAAGGTGTATTGGGGGAGGTGGATTTGGGAAGTAGTGGGAGAGAAGCCCTTGGAATAGGAATGGAGGTGGGGTGGGCAATGGTGCGGCTTGGTCCTGAGAGGAAACATTAGCAAAGTGAGGAGGAAAAGCTGCCAAATTAACTTCTCACCCTTTCAATCACGCCCAAGAGAGTTCCTGTCCCACTTCTCTTGCGATGATCGCAGACTATTATTTCTACCTCAGTAGGTCTACCTTGCTGCACATAACGATGCTACACCTTAGCATGTGCTCCAACAACATTTGAAGATCAAAACGCTATTATTGTATACTTTTATAGGCAAAGATACTCCACAGTAATTGTAGATGTTTGGGCAAAGATTAGAGTAGATAAATGTGATCATTAATAATGACTTTTTCACTGCTTTGTCAGTTATTTATTTTTGTTTGCTAAAATGCAAAAATGACAACAAACGGATGCGGAAAAATATTTCACATTTTCTTGCCATTGCTGCGTTATTTATTTGTATTTACTTTTGCCACCATACCCCTCATTCCACCCTATGTTAGTGTGTATAAGATTAAATGGTCATTAACCCTTCTCAGGTTACTTGACTTGAAATAGATGATGGGAGTCATTCTCCAAGACAAATGTAACTTTTCTGAATGCTCTAAATCTGTTTAGGCACATTTAATAGTGTCAATTATTGTGGGGCCAGACAAGGGACTCGAGGCTTTCTTTAGCCAGGACCCTTAATAACATTCAACTCAATGAAAAGCAGATGCTGACCTGCTTGGGCCCTTTGAAAAAAAGACATTTGAGTAGCTCTGCTTCTAATTTATGAGCCTCTTTCCACATCTGGAATTCTTTATAATTAAAACGTAAACCCCAACGTTCTACTTCCACCTGTCAAATGTTGAAAAGATGAACACAGTAATGGGCTTCTCCAGCCTGGTGGAGAGACATGGATATTTTCCCCTCCTTTTTTCAGGTTGGAAGTGTGTCTAGCTGGGAGATTAGTGTTGATTGATTTTTTTTTTTTTTGTGTGTGTGTGTGTGTGTGTGTGTGTGTGTGTTTTCAGTTTCTGATAAACTTATAGATAAACATTGGCACAAAGGTTTCAAAATGCAAGCAAAATCTTTGGTTTAAAAATCTAGATCTTACAAGAGTTCTTCCTTTGTCCCTTTGGAAGAACTTAAAAAGATTTTATCTATTTTCATACAACTAACAACAAAAAGAGCATATCACAAACTGATCAAAATGAAAAACATATGAAAACTAATTTCAGATATTGATTATATAGTCGGAAACATCATGCTGAAAATATTGATTTGTTAACCTTTTTTTTATACTAATACAAAGAAACAAGATAAATTTGCATTGGCTAGTGTATAAGCGTAATTGCTCATAATTGGTTTATTGTCTCAACAGAGCTTTAAGTACTTAAAAGCGTTGAAATGTCTGCCTGAATGTGTGTATAAAAGGTTCTCAAATACAAGTCATTTCATTAAATCGCATTAAGATCCAGCACCCAGCAGATTAATTTCCTTTGTCTCTTTTTCCCCTCCTTCCTTTCCTTTTATTTTTCTGCCTTGAAAGTGGGATAAAAGCAGCTGTGAAACTGCTCTCCAGATCCCTGAGTTGGCTGAGAGCAGTTAGTGCAGTTAATCCCACTCTGAGCATGACCGTGTGGACAGACAGCATTCCTGCCATTTTCTCATCTATTGCCAGATCACCATAATTAAGTCCTCAGCATTAACTGGGTAACACGGTTAGGACAAGGAAGTGGTACCCGAATGGTAAAGGTGTTGGATTAACACTCTGGGCCCTGGAGCAAGACCCTTAACCCACAATTGCTCAGTTGTAAAACAGAGACCAAATGTAAGTCGCTCTGGATAAGAGAGTCTGTAACTGTAACTGTAACAAGGGAGGGTGTTAAACCGCCATAGCTTCATGTGACTTTTGTAACGCTGAATCCTAATCTCTGAAATTTAAACTTAAAAACTAAAGTGATACTGCTATTGTTTATTAAAATAAAAAGGTATTGCATCACATACACAGGTAAAACATGCACAGGTGCCATAATGGAAAAGGGATTCAATTTTTGTACAACATATAGCGAAATGTTTTCTTCGCATATCACCATCTTATTAAGTTGGGGGTCAGAGTGCAGGGTCAGCTATTGTACATTGCCCTCTGGAGCAGGAAGAGTTAAGGGTCTTTCTCAAGAACCCAACAGTGGCAGACGTGAGCCCAGGAGTATCTTGGCGGTGGTGGGGCTAGAATCCAGGTCTACCTGGTTTAACGATCAACAACTCAGCACCTTAACCATTTGAGCCACCACTGTCTCCACGCATGTAAACATGAGCTACACAAACCTGAATATTTCATGAGTTAAACAGCAAAGCCAAAAAGCCAAAACAATAAAATGCTTTATATCATCTGGTTGAACAGACAACCACATAGGACTTTGATTCAGCGTAAACGCATCCTGAAAGGCCATAAGCTAAATCTAAAATATTTTAAAAACAACTGTCCGCATTTTGTCTGAAGTTCTGCTCCAAAGCATTTCATCTGCAGACTAGGGAGACATAATTTCCTGTGAGTCTGAAATCCTATCATCTTTTAGATAAATTGTCCTTCTGCTAACTGATCTAATTGTTTTCCAAGATTTAAGAAAAAAGCCAAGCATGTGATATATAATACAAATGTGCAATTTGTCATGTAAAACCAGCCTATGAAGAAAAAAAATTGCCTGTAAAGAATATTATTTAATAAACATTGTGGGTTGCCATTACATTTCAAATAATGTTACTGTATATAAAGCACTGAAGAAACGCCATCTTCCAAACTGGGTGATTTTAATTAGGTCATGAATAGTTGCAAAAGTTTTCAAAAAATATGCTGAAAAACTATTTATAAGTTAAAACTATTATTGTATGTGACTTTTGACATTAAAGGCAACACTGTGCTTTCTAGTCAAAAACTAATTTGCTACAAGCCAATGGCTGGACTGGTTCATTCATTCATTCATTCATTCATCTTCTTACCGGCTTTTTCACGAATCCGGGGTTACGGGGGTCTGCGGCGCCTATCTCAGCACACATAGGGCAAGAGGCGGGGGTACACCCTGGATGGGTCGCCAGTCCATCTCAGGGCAACACATAGACAAACAACCACAAGGCTTGTGGGCCTTGACTTTGACATAGGTGATGTAGAGTTATACACAGTATTTCATTCATCCATTCATTCTTTCAGTCATCTTCTTCCCTTAATCCGGGTTATGGGTGCTGGAGCCTATCCCAGCCAGTCCAATCGCAGGGCCACACACACTCACATTCACTATAATGTACATTTGGACTGTGGGAGGAAACCGGAGTACCCAGAAAAAAACGAGACAAGCACGGGGAGAACATGCAAACTCCACACAGAAAGACCCCTTGTCCGGGAAATTGAACCCGGGATTTTCTTGCTGTGAGGTGACCGTGCCCAACTACTACACCACCAGTCTTTGAAATATTGTTGTTGTTTTTTTACTAGTTTCTAGCCAGGCAAAGCATTTCTTGAGGAAACGTTTAGTTTATATTATGAATAGACATTTTTTGTGCCTGTTTAATAAAGGGCATGGAAACAGTAGAAAGAAAAATAAATATAGTCCAACCAAAATTCTGGAAATGTTTTGAAAATGGAGTAAAATGAAAACTTTCATTGTCAGCGTAATGGCCTGGTGGTTAGCACAGTCACCTCACAACAAGAAAGTCCCTGGTTTGTGCATGTGCCGGTTTCCTCCTGGTACTCTTGTTTCCTCCCACAGTTCAAAAACATGTGCATTAGGTTGATTGGTGACTCGAAATTTCCCATAGGAGTGAATGTGTGTGTGAGTGGTTGTTCGTCTATGTACGCCCTGTGATGGACTAGAGAACTGTCCAGGATGTACCCCTGCCTCTTGCCCTATGTGTGCTGGGTCCAATTCCCGAATTAGGAAATTTTGATAAATGAATGAATGAATGAATGAATGAATGAATGAATGAATGAATGAATGAATGAATGACATTCCAAAAAAATTTGCTAATATTTTTTTTCACAATAGAACATGATGTCAAAACAAAGGTTTAAGCAGAGATACCCGCTGGACGTCTCAGCAAAGTTAACATTGTGTAAAAAAAGCTGAACAGCAACGCATTTTAGGGAGAACATTTAGCAAGGGATGGTTTTGAGAGGCTGAAGATCAACATCATATTGAAGAAAAGGGAGACCTTCGTTTGTGTTATCAGCATTTATTTCTGATGTTATGGAAGTGAATAAGTGCATACAGTATGGGCATCTTGCATATTTGGGAAGTTACTATGAATGTTCAGCAGGACAATGAAAAACCATATGTTGGAGCTACTGTATTACAATAGCCATGGCTTCATAGTAGAAGAGTTCAAGTGCTGAACTGGCCTGCCTACAGTCCAAATATGTCAAAGACAACCCCAAACTCACCAGCTAGAAGCACATACCAGGCAAGAATGGGACCAAATTCAAAGATGCTACACTATAGAAAAAAGCAATAAATGTACCCCGTCCCAACTATTTTGACACCTAAGCTCATTTCAGTTACAGTTTGGCATTTGCCAGACACTCTTATCCAGAGCGACTTACATTTGGTCTCTTTATTACAACTGAGCAAATGTGGGTAAAGGGCCTTGCTCAAGGGCCCACAGTGGTAGTTTGGTGGAGGTGGGACTCGAACCCCGGCCTTTCTGGTATTAGTCCAACACCTTAACCTTTTAACAATCCTTTTTAGTGGATAAAAGCGTATAAAACTGTCTAACAACAGTTATTATGTTCTATTGTGAATAAAATATTGGCTAATGGGATTTGATAGTCTTTTATTTCTCCTTTCATTCAAATTGCCCCTTAGAATTACTTCTAGAGAAAAACAAGCATGGGGCAGGGAAAACCATTGTGAGGGGAGCTGTAGAGGGGGGCGGGGCACCTTTGTGGATCATTGGCAGATAATGGTCTCATTAGCCCAAACATAGTTTAAAGGCTCTTACTCTCTAAACCAACACAGCAAGTCCTAAGAAGATGAACTTAAGGGCCCAACATGGTGGAAAGATAATGAAAGCTCCCACCTCCTGCAGCCCACACAGTTTAGAGACCTACAAACAGGCAACCACTTTCGAACCTGAATATTATCCCACCCTCATCAAGGCTAACAGGACTGCCCAACTGGCGGCTCATTTTAACCTCAATCTAGTCACTAAACTTCTCATCATTTCTGACAGCTGTACACAACTGAGAGTAGACATTGGACTGAATATTAGCTAACAGAGAACAGGCGGACATTTTGTGTGATGGTTTCCATGCAGAACACCTGCAGTTTCCCCCTCTCAGGAAAGAAAACACTCGGGATGGTAAAATAAGTTGGTTATTGGTGATGTACATTTACAAAGAATTTGGAAATAATAACCAGACACAGAGCTAGAAGGCATGTAGTAGATCCCTTGAAATGTGGCTCAAACTCTGCTGATTTTGAGCAATTGAAAAAAAGTCATGTTCTTCCATGCTATCATATAGCAACATACATAATTAAAGTCCTTGACCATGAACACTAAGCAACATTATAACCAGGAACAGACAGAAAATTCCTTGTTAATCAGCAAGAGTTACCACTGGGTCCAACCATACACCAACTAAAACTGTCATAAGATTTACTGTGAGAAGATCGAGCAAGCTACTACCATTACAGAATGTTTTCCTTTGTTTGCTCTTATTAATCCTAATATATTACTTTTAAAAGCAAGGGTGCATTTCAACCAGAACTGTACCCAAGGATAATAAATGGAGGCATTGTGAGGGCCTGAACGTTTTTGTTCATCTCCAGCTGCTTCCCTGCTCATCATGCAGTGAGCTAACATGAAACACACTCACGCTATAGCCTCATTTTAGAGACATCTGTCATTCATTAAGGACACCAGCATCTAAGGGATGGGGTCCAATCTTTTAAGTCTTCTGGCCTGTGTGTGTCTATATACATATGTGTATGTAGGTCTGGAAAGGGGGGGGAGAGTTCCAGTGTTGAACTTATGCTGGCAAGTTTGCACAGGCCTTAGATCAGAAAGCAGCTTTGCCACACTACCTTAGAGAGATGTAGGTCAGTGGTGGAGAAAACATCATTTAATGGGTTATGTGGCAACAGACAGTGTGATTGTGAAATGGGATTACGGTGTATTTTAGGAGACATTGTCACTGTGGCAACCCCAACGGGAACAGCAGAAAGACAAAAAAAGATTAAAGCATGGAGCAAATCATGGAGTGAAGCATACAGGGTTCCTGACTAAAGAATCATTTCTCACTTATATCACAAAAACACTCTCTTCCAAATCTACAGAGGTCCAGACCACTACTAAGGCACAAAGAACGAAGCAAACTATGCTTGAACAGTCATGCAGTAAATCTTCTTGCAATAAAACTTGACATATTGTAGCTCTGATGTTCTACAACATGAAAACCAGCAATTAATATGCTTCTTGGATGAGCACCAATGTCTTCACCTAATACTTCCCCACTCTCTGTATCCATATACATATGTTCACAATGGCTTTGCCAAACACACACTTACTTAATCTATTTGACACATAAACTGCATGACGCTCTGTTGTAGCAGCACATTTACATTTATGTGAGGTGAAATTGTCTAATGTTAAGACCAAGAACTCAACATTGAAAATGTTTATTATCACCCACAAGTAATAATTCACTTTTCTTATATTTTCTTACCATTTTTATTGCTTCTGACCTTTTCCAACGGATGGACCTCCTGTAACGTGGAATTCCCCAAATATCTGAATATACCTCTTCTTTTCCAATGGATATTGTAGACCTTATACAGCTGGTTTTGGAACATCTAGGTTTTTCTTTTACCAATCCTCCTCTGATGAAAGCTTCTGCATCTGAAGGGAGATCTCTTTTAAAATACAAACCAGGTGGTGACCTGTCCATAATCAGGGTGTGGTTTGTTTCTGAATAGAAAAGAATCCTTTTTTAACCAGTTAAAAATGTTTCTATAGGTAGATCCTAAAATGAAGATAATAAAATCCATAAAGTATGCAACACTGATTGTTCTCCCGTTTCTTGTCCAACAAAATAATACCAACGCTACATCTTTGATAGGAGGAAAATACTTTGTTATGGAGACAATTACAAAAGCATGACTCACTAAATCAAAACAGTAAAAAGTTAAATAGTACTTTATTGCTGTCTGTCCTACTTCAGCTTCCAGTCTGCACCCAAAGTATTTATAGAGCTGATCAATATCAATGTGGGAGTGTTTACAGAACTTAATAACACTTACACTGGTGTAAAGTTCAATGCAAGTCTGCTTCAACACACCAAAAGGATGCCTGACGTTGCACTCAGGCTCCGGTGAGGTGGGATGTCAGACCTGTGAATTGTAGTGCATTTTGGAGGGGGAAGTGTATCACAATGGCCAGGCAGCCCTCGAGGAGGTCATTAAGACCAGGCAGAGGCAGCACTGTGCTAGATTCAATAACCCAGCAGCTCACCTGGCACCTGGGGCCCAGACGGCCAGGATAAACTACAGCCATTGGCTGGGAGACGTCTAAAGGGTTGCTGCTGGAGACTGGTGCCCTTTACCCATCACTTCCGTCTGCTCCATCAAGCACGTCTCGGTCATCAACATGCTAGATGTGTATGCTCCACCCCCACTTCAGCTGATTGTCTAAAGGCAAGACAGTACAGAGCAATACATTCTATTTAAGAGTCCGTATAATAATATGTATAGTTAAATTACCAACATTAATTATTTTTCATCCAGATAAAAACTTTAATCCTAAAACCTTTATGCTTCTTTAAATTAATTAGTTGACACACTATTTTATAATATCATTCAAGGGACGTAACAGCGGCTCATTAGAAAAGCCCTCAAATTGTTCCCATAATCCCTGGTATAAAATAAACAGTTAAAAATTAATTAACTACCAGATGTCATAATGCGTAAGGCGTAGTGGTTAGCACGGTCGCCTCACAACAAGAAGGTCCCGGGTTCGATTCCCGGGCCATGGATCTTTCTCCAGTTTGCAACTTCTCCCGGCGCTTGTGTAGTTTTCCTCTGGGTATTCCGGTTTCCTCCTGCAGTCCTGCAGATTAGGTGGATTGTAAATTGTAAATTGTCCATAGGAGTGAATGTGTGTGTGAATGGTTGTTTGTCTATGTGTTGCCCTGAGATGGACTGGCGACCCGCTAGGAGTGTACCCCCACTTCTCGCCCTATGTGCTGGGATAAGCACCAGGTGACCCCGAATTAGGGAATAAGCGGGTAAGAAGATGAATGAATGATATCATAATCTTGTCGCTGTCATGTCACACACTCGTAATATTTTTACACTAGCCTCTCGCTCGCTCGCTCTCTCTATCTTTCTCTCTCTCTCTCACACACACATACACACACTCCTTTTTCAAAGGTTAAATTTTCTTATAAAATGAGAGGGAATATTTTCATTTCATAACATAAGAAACCATAATATATCATTTTTCTGTATTTCTGTTGGGGCCCTGCACTGTCATCCAAAGATCGATGAGAGTAGTTTCCACTCCATCTCCCAGCATCCCTGCCGGTGCAGTAAGAGCCACGTGGAGACATCAAGAACATTCCAAGACCTGGCCCATTTATGGGCAGATAAACGGTAGATCTCTTTGTTTAAGAACAAAGCCAGGAGTGACACAACTGGTCTTTAAATGCAGTTCACAGCCATAGTGGTAGAAGACACAAAGGGAGGGGGGGAGGTGACCAGCTGGTTATAAACATCTATTTGTTCAGTTACTGGAAAGAAAATTTGTAGTTTGTGCATAGTAGAAGAGTCCAGGTGGTGGTCATTGCAACACACTGCAAGAGACTAACCAACAACTAAAGCCTGTGTCCTATTTATACACAAAAATATGAAATCGATTATAAAATTATTATTACATACATACTTTCATTCTTCTTTTGTCACCAGAGGTTTAATGCACAGTATTACAATTTTAATTACTACGAATGAAGCAATGTGTGAAGAATCTGTACAAAATTCACAGATCTGATACACAGCTGCGGCGCGGTGGCGTAGTGGATAGCACAGTCGTCTCACAACAAGAATCCCGAGTCGGGATCTTTCTGTGCTGAGTTTGCATGTTCTCCACGCGCTTGCGTGGGTTTCCTCCGGGTACTCCGGTTTCCTCCCACAGTCCAAAAACATGCAGATTAGGTGGATGGGTGATTGTAAATTGTCCATAGGAGTGAATGTGTGTGAATGGTCTATGTGTTTCCCTGAGATGGACTGGCGACCCGTCCAGGTGTACCTCCGCCTCTCGCCCTATGTGTGCTGGGATAGGTAGCAGCACTCACTCCCGTGACTTATTCACTCCCGTGACGGATTCGGGAATAAGCAGGTAAGAAGATGAATGAATGATTTACAGCTGCTACTACTGAGTTTTACATTAATTGCAACTTTTATATAATTGCATTATAATAATTGCATTAATTGTAAAATAGTTCATAAGAAAGAAAAGAAACGATATTTCGATTTCTCTGAATACCTGCATATGAAGCATTGCACAAAAAAAAAAAATATTGGGAACTATAGATCCAATAGTAATTAGTAGTAATAAATCAAGGTCTTATTTTCTGCTGAAATATTTGCCAGTCCCCCTAAATAACCTTACATATATCAGTGCTTCACTATTTCCATAAAAAACACTGAAATCCATGATTATTACAGACGTAAGCCATTAAACTACAGGGTATTAACATTACTAACCATTCCCCAGGCCACAATCCTCCCCACATCCTTACTCTCTTATAAATGACACATGTGCGCTCTATTGCTGATATCAGAAACAATCTCAGTGTGATTGTACAAACACACACTGCTCAGATATTTAACAGTACATTCTCATCGAACCCTCAGAGCTATGCACCTATTTTTTTGTCTGTTTTTAAGGTATAGATTGAACACTCAAGACAATATAGCTATGTAGTAAGTATGTGGACACTTTATCATCAGCACAGTATGTACCAAATTGAAGGCAGAAATTTAAAAACACACAATTGTGTAGTTCATTCATTCATTCATTCATTCATTCATCTTCTTACCCGCTTATTCTCTAATTCGGGGTCACAGGGGTATGTTGGTGTCTATCCCAGCTCACATAGAGCGAGCGACAGGGGTACACCCGGGTCGTCAGTCCATCGCAGGGCAACACATAGACAAACAACCATTCCCACACACATTCACTCCTATAGACAATTTTGACCGGAGGAAACGTGTGCAAGCGCTAGGAGAACATGCAAACTCTGCCCAGGAATCGAACCCGGGACCTCTTGTTGTGAGTCGACCGTGCTAACCACTTGTGTAGTTGGTGCAAAAGATCTTTGAAGGATAAAGACCTGTCCTGTACTTCACTGAACATCTTTGGAATGAACTATAACAGTTACAGTTACTGTTTGGCATTTGGTAGACGTTCTTATCCAGAGCGACTTACATTTGGACACTTTTTTTTACAAATGAGCAATTGTGTGTTATGGGCCTTGGTTAAGGTGTTGGACTAGCACCAGAAAGACCAGGGTTTGAATCCCACCTCCACCAAGCAACCACTGTGGGCCTTGAGCAAGATCACTAATGATCTTGTAGCTAAATGATTACCAAATGTAACTGCCAAGTGAAAACCTTTCTAAATTAGTGCTGGTTATTACAACAGCAAAGCAGAATAAATAGGATAAAAAACTGGATGTTGAATATAACATGTGGTTGTGATGATCAGATGTGCACAAACCTCTGACTATATTGTGGGCTGTTCAAATATTCTATCTTATATATGTCATTAAACAAAGTCTTTAGAGTAAATTTCCATGTCTGTACATCTATGTAAAAACGGTTCGATTTATGTAAGGAGTTTGCATGTTCTCTCCCTGTGATTGTGTGGGTTTACTCCAGATTCTCCAGTTTCTTCCCACAGTCCAAAAACATTTATGTTAGATTGATTGGTTTGAATTGCCTATAGGAATTAGTGTGTGTAGCCCTGTAATGGACAGGGGACTTGTTCAGAGTGTATCCCTCCTGCATTTTGCCTTTCAGAGAGTTGGGATAGGCTCCAGGAGACCCCTGTGACCCCGAGTTAGGGAATAAGCAGGTATAGATGAATGCCGTTCACAAACTAGATCAAACCCATAAATAGTTAAAAATGTATCATGTTTGCAGTTAAACATATGCAGAAATGATACTTGTAATAAATGAAAATCATTCATTCATTCATTCATCTTCTTGCCCGCTTATTCCCGAATCCGGGGTCATGGGGGTCTGCTGCGCCTATCCCA
>JAOTRA010000002.1:9958910-9971377 GCA_026260255.1 Pseudolaguvia tuberculata | reverse complement strand
AGAAAGAAAGAAAGAAAGAAAGAAAGAAAGAAAGAAAGAAAGAAAGAAAGAAAGAAAGAAAGAGAGAAAGAAAGAAAGATAATTGTATATTCTAAAGAGCTATTTTTGGAAAGTTTTTTTCTGACAAACTCACAGGATCAGCCAAGTAATCCATGGAAGGAAGAAATACAGAGCCAGCAAGAACCTCTCTTATCAGAAGAGTAAGAGATCTGGAAAATACACATGCGTGCAACAGAAGAGGAAAAAGAGCAGAGAGAAGTTTCTAAACCTCATAATGACAGTTTTATTACCTGCAATCTGTAGATTTGGTGGGCAAAATATATGGAAAAAGCATCTCAGTAAGCTTGCGGAGGTAAAGCAGCTCATCCCTTCTGCTCCGCAAGGCCACATGTAGATCAGGACCATACTCATCTAATGCAGCCTGCTGCAGATGTTCGGGGTTTTTAACTGAAACATACACAGAAAGGAGATTAAAGTTTATAGGTCTTTTCGGAGACATTACATAATTCATGTGTTTTACATTATATACATATAATATTAGGGGGACCCTGAGATGGACTGGAGACCTGTCCAGGGTGTACGCTCGTCTCTCGCCCTATGTGTGCTGGGAAAGGCTCCAGCAGACCAACGTGAACCTGAATTAGAGAATAAGCAGGCAAGAAGATGAATGAATCAATGAATGAATATTAGGGGACATGGTGGGTTAGGGTTAGCATGGTGGTCTCAAACCAAAAAGGTCCCGGGTTCGATTCCCAAGTCTGAGAGCTTTCTGTGTGGATTTGTGTGCATGTTCTCCCCGCGCTTGTGTTGGTTTCCTCAAGATTCTCCGGTTTCCTGTCACCGTCCAAGAAACATGTACATTCGGTTGATTGGTCAGTCAAAATTGTCCATTGAGTGAATGTGTGTGTGTGAATAGTTGTTTGTCTATATGTGGTCCTGCCCTATGTGCTCTGGGATAGGTTCCAGCAGACCCCCGTGACCCAGCATTAGGGAATAAGCAATTAAGTAGATGAATGAATGAATGAATGAATGAATGAATGAATATTTGCAGGTCTTAAAATAGAAAAACAAGAACACATTTTAATAAAATTTCAGAAAGTCACAGAGTGGGAAGTGGTATGCGTTTGAGAAGCGCTTATTTCCTAAATCAGGGTCACGGGAGTTTTGCTGGTGCCTATCCCAAAATACATAGGGTGAGAGGCAAGGGTACACCCTGGATAGGTTGCCAGTCCATCGCAGAGCCACTCATACATTCTTATGGGCAATTTGTTGCCATCTTCCTTACTGCCCTATTTTTAAGATGAATACCAGGGCCATTTGTTGCCAACCATAGAAGGGTGGGCAGACAGACACCCCAGGTGGGGAATTTTGGTGGTTAAGGTCGAAGGGAAGACATTATATGAATATATACAAGTAATAATATAAAGCTAAATCAGTGGAACTAGTTAATGTGTGTAGGTAGATTTTTTTTCCACTTTTGATAGGGTGGGCAAATCACAGATGTAGGTTTGGACCCTGGGCGGCGCAGTGGCGTAGTGGATAGCACAGTCGCCTCACAACAAGAAGAATCCCGGCAGGGATCTTTCTGTGCAGAGTTTGCATGTTCTCCCCGCGCTTGCGTGGGTTTCCTCCGGGTGCTCCGGTTTCCTCCCAGTCCAAAAACATGTAGATGAGGTGGATGGGTGATTGTAAATTGTCCGTAGGAGTGAATGTGTGTGTGAATGGTTGTTTGTCTATGTGTGGCCCTGAGATGGACTGGCGACCCATCCAGGGTGTACCCCCGCCTCTCGCCCTATGTTGCTGGGATAGGCGCAGCAGACCCCGGATTCGGGAATAAGCGGGTAAGAAGATAAATGAAAGAATGAATGTTTGGACCCAACCATGCCTAGAGCCGGTGGTGCTGAATACATTAAGCATGCATGATAAAATACCTTTTTGTGCTGCTTTGGCAATGATTTCGATGTGTTTCATGGAAACTTTAAGAAGTTTAAGTGTTATAAGTGATGGAATATCAACCTATAAAGCAAACCAAAATTTCACATCATATAACATGATACAAAGAATTATAAGCAAAACCCTATCGTGAAATAAACGTTATGAAATAGTGCATTACTCTCTGTGTTCTTCGAACTAATACGGCAGCAACAAAGCGCAGTGTCACTCGCAGATCATCCACAAATGCCTCATCATCGGTTATATCCCTATGAACCAGAATTCATTTCAATGATCACATCCTAATAAACAAATACCTGAAATGATACAATCCACATACCTGTACCATGGATACACAAAGTTTTCAAGAACCAGCTCAAGAATCTGAGGACAGACGAGATTTTCGAATAACTACTCAAAAATCTAAAGAAAGTCTTAAAATGTCATAGAGTTGATTTGATGTGTTCAAACCTCTGAAAGAGACGCATCCACTTTTGAGTGCACTTTAAGATCTAACCATGGCTGATAGTTTTCAAGAAGTAATGTTGGTCTAACGGAAAAATATTCCAAAAGAATCATTTTAGCAAAGTCACTCGGTTTAATAAATATAACGATAAAGAAATCAACACTTTACATTTACCTGTGTTTTTTGCATTTAATTTTCCCACACACAGCACAGGTGTGTGCAGAAGGAAACAGTTCTTGCTGCTCAGGCTGTTAAAAGATTATTAGTAAAGTAATGTTACACAGAAAAGATTCATTCATTCATTCATTCATTCATTTCACCCACTTATTCCATAATTCGGGGTCACTGGGTCTGCTGGAGCCTATCCCAGCGCACATAGGGCGAGAGGTGGGGGTACACCCTGGATGGGTCGCCAGTCCATTTCAGGGCCACACATAGACAAACCACCATTCACACACACATTCACTCCTATGGACAATTTACAATCACCAATCCACCTCATCTACATGTTTTTGGACAGAAGAAGGAAACCAGAGTACCCGGAGGAAACCCACGCAAGCGTAGGAAGAACATGCAAACTCCGCACTGAAAGATCTCTGGCCCGGATGCATAATCATTACATTTGTAAGTAATAAAATAGTTATATAAATTTGGAATGGATTTTTGCATTAGGAGTACTTCTGTTTTATAAATAAATACATTTTAAGACAACATACCTTTTTCTTAGATTCGAATGTCACAAGAATATTAGGAAGCAGTGTCTCCGGCCCCAGGTAACAATAAAATGTAACCACTCCGGCTAAGAATGACCAAAAAATGACAATAATGTGAAGATACCTGAAATACATACAGAAAAGGGTCAGTGCCTTCATTCCCTCAGATAGACTGGCAACCTGTCCAGGGTGTACCCCTGCCTCTTGACCTATGTGTGCTGGGATAGGCACCAGCAGACTCCCATAACCCCGAATTAGGGAATAAGCGGGTAAGATGAACGATTAATTCACTCATTCATCTTCTATCCCACTTATTCGCGTAGTCATGGGATGTGCTGAAACCTATCCCAGTAAACATAGGGTAAAAGGCAAATATACCCCCTGGACAGTTTACCGGTCCATCACAGGGCCACACACACAAACAAGCACACGCACTCACACTCACTCATCTGGGCAGCTTAGCATCAACAACCATGTACATGGTTTTAAACTGGGGGAGGAAACCGGATGTGCAAGATACATACAATGTACAAAGCCAGTGAAATGCAGTTTGCGTCTAACCAAACATGGATAAATGGCCGATTTATAATATATAAATATATTATTATAATAAATAAAGAACAGCGATGAAGTGGTAGCCTACTGGTTAAAGTGTTGGACTAATACCAGAAAAACCCGGTTTCAAATCCCACCTCAACCAAGCAACAACTGTGGACCCTCGAGCAAGGCCCTTAACCCACAATTGTGGTAAGAAGGTCCTGGGAGTGTGGAGTTTGCATGTTCTCCTTGCTCTTGCGTGGGTTTCCACTGGGTACTCGGGTTTCCTCCCACAGTCCAAAAGCATGTTCGTTAGGTTAATTGGTGATTCTAAATTGGCCATAGGAGTCAATGTGTGTGCAAATAAATAAATTGAGTGGTTCTATGTCTGTGTGTGCCCTGAGATGGCCTGGCAAACTATCCAGGGTGTACCCCTGCCTCTCGCCCTATGTGCGCTGGGATAGACTCAAGTTGGTAAGAAGATGAATGAATGAATGAATGAATAAATGGGTTCTAAAGTATCTAAAATGGTATACATTCAATAGTGTAATGATGGTTATGGCTGATACAAAGGTTCAGAAAGTGGTAGTGCGGCGGTGCTTTTGTATCATTGTATATACAGTTGTTCAGAGCAGAACAAGCGTTGGGGGGGGGGGTTTAACGAGTCTTCTTTTATTCTTAAACCCATATTAGTCTTTATTTCTGGGTGCTATGATTGCACTTCTGATTTGATTGAACATGAAGCCTATTATTATTACCTATTCAGTAAGACTGTGGACAGAAGTAGAAGGATGAGTAGAAAGCAGAAGACAGGATACTGGCGGCCCACCTCCCTGCACAGATCCATCCTCTGCCTCATCTTCCGCACATACACGCCGAATAACATCTCTCAACTGCACGGGTTAAAAATAAATAAATAAATAACGCATCCATTTCATCGCAATACTAAAGTCACAGATTTGCACATCTGAATCACTTACCGGTTACTGTACCTACCGAAAAGAAATCAATTGCTGGGTTACATCACAGATTTCACTGTTTATTTCTATTAAAGAAAGGCGCTGGACATGCAGTGGTTTACAAAACGTTGAATTGCGCCGTTCTATCGTTGATATATACTGTAGTTTCCTCCTGGTGCGGTTTCTAACCGTTTCATCCGTTGTTTATTTGGGGTTTAGCTGGTATTGCATCATATCCGGTAGAGGGCGCCGCCTGCCTTCTGTGAACACGTGCTCTCCCATAGCGCAGGAGCAGATTGGATTTGGAGCACGTGGCATGACTCTTTGGTTTCAAAAGGATTTCTAAGGTTTTAGCTACTTAAATAAATTCAACAAAACTATTCAGAATAAATTATTAACTAACATCTTTTAATTCTATTACAGTGAAAGGCCACAGATAGAAATCCAAAACTTTATTACAAAAATAAGTTACACTCACCTCATTTTACAGTATAAAACGATTTATTTGCGGGAATGCAAAAACGTTGTTGGCCACCAACAATAGTTTAAAACTGCTAACATGTCAAAAGGTTGATACAGTTTCATCAAGAGGGAGTTAACTGTGTACAAAACCGGTTGGATGGTTCAGTCAACTGTTTGCTATAGAATGGAATATAAACCGAAACTGCAGCATCCCTTTTCCCACTAAATGATCTCAGCTCTTCCCAAAGAACTCAGACAGGCGCGCGCGCGCGCACACACACACAAAAAAAAAAAACGCGCTGTGCCTATGTTTTCTTCTGTCAGGTGTTTGGATGGAAATGAGATCATTCATTGAAAAAAAAAATGGTGCATGATTCATTAAAACAAACAAAAATGACAATACATGATTTTAAGAGAGAACTGCTGTTTTCTAAAAATGTTGCAATTGTTAGAAAAAAGGGACACTGCAGAATTTTACCAAAAGCAGCTGACGCCTTTATGATGTTCAAGACTTTACAAAAGTAACATTTTATTCCAAAACTATCATACAATCATACAACCAGTAACTACATAATCTGAAGAAGCAAGGAAGCTAATTCAGTTCAAAATACGATAAAAGCAGGGCTTGTTTAGACTCATCATATGAGATTCTTTTGCATGCCCAGTTTGACTGTTTGCAGTGTCAGAGCAGCAGCAAAATGATTATTTTACATTACGTACATCTTTTGAGCAGCTGCTCTAATGCATATTTCATAGAAAACAAGCCCTGCTTTTGTCAATATATGTTTCCCTATTTACAGTACAGGCAGGGTAGTTCAATCCTCTGTACTGAGGTAGTTAACCAACCCTTTTAAAGACAAGTTCTGAAAAGAACCACTTTCCTGGAATGCCTGACT
Organism: Pseudolaguvia tuberculata; assembly: GCA_026260255.1. Classification (NCBI taxonomy): domain Eukaryota; kingdom Metazoa; phylum Chordata; class Actinopteri; order Siluriformes; family Sisoridae; genus Pseudolaguvia; species Pseudolaguvia tuberculata. Next base: position 9,965,412 of record JAOTRA010000002.1, on the reverse strand, counting down.
TATCCATGCAAGGTGGTTACACCAAAAACCTGCAGATGTCATGTCCTTTTCATCCAAATAATTGATTTAGATAAACATGGATATTCCGACAATAAAATTGCAATTAGCACAAAAATATACATCAAGCTCCACTGAGCCACTTCAAACTCAGAGACTTTAAAAGTGCAAAAAAAAAAAATCTAACATTGTTTAGTATTCTTTAGGAAGTCTTGGACTCAATTTTTCAACTGGCATACTTTGTAATGTTTGGAGCATGTTTCAGGGGAAGAAGGATGGGTCAAAATTTTAAATGTATGACTATGAATACAGGTCCAAAAGTCCACTGGTTTTCATGGGCAGTATGGGAGATCTCCTTCTGTAAGGCTGTAACATCATTGGGGTTTTGCTTCGACCTTACCGTCTTCACTCACAGATTATGGTGTAACCCCATGTAGCAAGTCAGTCTTCACCATCACTGGTCAGGACCAGCCTCAATCCCCTTTCCCTGCTAAGAAAAAAAAATGATTTAACCAAAGAAAAGTGACAACCACACCTGTTAAGAAAGTTTGCAATTAAGTGTAGGCAAATTTGTGCCCAAAAAAAAAAAAAAAAAAAAAAAAAAAAAAAAAAACCAACATCTGTGTTTCAAGCCAAGACAACAGCCTTTGCTAAACCATCTATAACAATAGTTCATTATCTCCGCACAGTCTTTTTTTTGTTTGTTTTCAGAAGGAGAGAAGCATGCAAACCTTTGGTCCATTTCTTCCACAAGGTGCCTTTTAAGTGTTAGCAATTAGAAACAAAAATAAAAGAATAGTATTAATGAGTGGCAGCTAATTATTGAGCGGCCTTGCTTCTGCTGAAACTCTAATGTATACATACCACACGGCCTCTTTGTTGAGCGCCACCTCTGGAGCCGCGTGTCCCTCTGCTGGAACCCGGGCCACCACGCTGGGAGAACCCTACTCTACCTCGAGTTGGAGTTGCACCTCGACCCCGGGACAAAGTGCATCCACGGGCTCCACGACCCGCTCGTCCTCTACCTTGAACTTGAAAGTCTTCGTAGCCATAATACGGATCTTCATAGCCTCCTCGATAATTGTGATAATCATAACCGTAGTATTCATAATAGTCATCATAGCCGTAATAGTCGTGGGGATAAGAAAATCCCCCCCTTCCACCTCTTCCGCGTCCTCTTGTGGGAGGTGGCATATGTGGAGGCCCATAATAATAATAATCATCATACCTGGAGGAGGCCCAGAAATGCCTTGTTGAAAACACAAGTAATGGAATTTCAGCAAATCTCAAAACTGCCTACAAAAAAAAGCTTTATGCTAAGTTACCTGCGGGGCAAGCAAACTTTCTAAACTTACATTTGAGTTTTAGCTGCTTGCCTCTGAGCCTTCCGTTCTTTCCTTTTTTGATCGGGTGGTTTTGCAAATACGATTTCAATTTGTTCCCCTTCCAAATCTTTGCCATTCATTTCAGCTAAAGCCTATTGGAACAAGTAGTTTTAATTATTCCCCCCAAAAAACATCCATACAATGATAATGAAAGGAGATATATATGTGTGTGTATATATACACACACACATATATATATATATAACAATATATATATTACACACAAATATATACACACATATACATATACACATACACACACACACCTTAACAGCACCATCTCTGTCCTCAAAGTGAATAAACGCATAATCCTTAAGCTTCTTCACTCTTTCAAGCTTGCCAAACTGGCTGAAGGTTTTTTCTAAGAGCTCTTCTGATACAGTGCTTGCGAGGTTTCTTACAAATAGTACTTTAACCTGAAAAAGGAAAAACTAAATTATCCACTAACCAAAAAAAATATGCAAAAAGCAAAGCTCTTGTTGGCACATTTTGCTTGTTACCTTTGCCATAACCTCTGGATCAGGGTCTTCAATAGGATCGGCCCATTCCACAGTTACCACATTTCCCCACACCTTCACCTTGCCACTCATCAACCTACGACGTGCTTGTGCTGCCGTTTTGTGATCCTCATATTCCAAAAAACAGAAGCCTCTATTTTTTTTCTTGTCATCAGGCTGGTGATATAAAATTACATCATTCAGCCCCTCTGACAAAAACAAGGACAAAAAGATTCATGTCAAGATTAGATCACATTCTACATATTCAAATTGCAGCGCTAAGGTGAGTTGTATTTATAAAAGGAAAAAAAGTGAACACCCCTAGTTATTTACCTACCTGTAACTTTAGAGAATTCATCTACTATTTGCTCCTTGGTTTTGCTTTTGGGGATGGATCCAACAAACAATCTGTTATTGGCCACAGAGATACAAACACCAATGTGTTTTCCAGGGCGGATTTCACTGTTGTTACACTGAAAAAGATGCAGACAGTCAGGTCATGTTAGAAGGTAGACAGAAAAGGTAACATCCTTTAAGTGCGTCTCTGTTGGAAATACAAACAACCTCATAAAAATTAACAATTGGGCTTTGAAAAATTATTTTATAAACTAATGCTTTGCATACAGTCCTCTTCTTATTTATTTACTAACAAACTAATAAATTTGGACCATATTTTTGGCTTACAATAGGATATCAGCACTTACTAATTTAACAGCCTCTTGAGCAGCCTCTTTAGTGCAAAAAGTGACAAAGGCATAGCCCCTGTTTAGGCCACTGAGGGGATCCATCATAAGACGCAAGTCCCATATGGGACCGGCTTTTTCGAACAGGGGGACCAGCTCATCTTCAAAGAGATCTCGCGGAATTTTTCCAACAAAAATCTAAAAACACACATTTTTATCACTAAAATAATTTAACATTGTGTTAATCAATTTAATCGTCTCTACATAGATATAACCAACACTATTTCACAAATTTCTCTCAAAAAGTAAAACAGCAAATAAATAGAGGTCAATTTGTGACAGTTTACTATTAGACAGTTGTGCATAAAACATTAAAAAGCTAATCTGGACAATATTACACTAACCTCCGTCCCGACTGTGGGTTGTGCACCTGAATGGGCTGACTCAGGAGGAGGTCCACCATATTTCCTCTGACCTGTTGTTACATCAAGTGTGTAACCGGTCCGCTCAAGCAAAGCCTAAAAATGTAGAAAGAGCAACTTGCTTAACTACCACAAAATTTATTTTCAAACGTTCAACTAAAACTGAACTTACTTTAATTTTTGCCTCATCTGGTCCTTTATTAGAATCTGACACTTTGGTCCCCTGCTTTTCCCTTTGCCTGTAAGTTTTCATAACGCCACAGAGAAAGGCACTTTTGTTCTATACAAAAATAAAAAATAAAAGAACGGTTAATGAAACTCTAGTGATGTACACACACTAAATACTCACATAGGAGTTAGAAATTTTTAAATGCAAGGCTAAGTATCAATTAAAAACAGACCCCAACACTTTTACGGTGTGTGTAATCCAAGTATTAACTAAAACAAAAGCTAACCTAGCTACACACTGGCTAAATGACTTAATTTTTAAAACTAATAGCACCCAGATAACTGGGTGCTGGTAACTGGGAAGTGGTAGCCTAGTGGTTAAGGTGTTGGACTAGTACCAGGAAGATCGGGGTTCGATTCCCACCTCCAACAAGCAACCACTGTGGGCCCTTGAGCAAGGCCCTTAACCCACAATAGCTCAGTTGTAAAAATCGAGACCAAATTTAAGTCGCTCTGAATAAGAGCATCTACCAAAATGCCAAACTGTAACTGTAAAACATACGATTAAAATAGTACCATTTTTTAAAATCAAATTACTATTACTCAATAACAAACCTACTTGAACATGTGAGAGGTCACTGTCTTTAAATTGGAGGAGGACTTGCAGAGCACCTTCTTCGTTAAATTCCTTTAGAGCTTCAATTGCCCGATCATCAAGATCACTGTGAGAAACCAGACCTGAACAAGAGAATAATGCACAACGCAATTTAACAAAAAGAAAAAAAAAATTGTGCAGTGAGGACCAACTGCAGATTCTTTCTTCTTCTGTCACACCACACTGTGCTTTTCAAATATCATTGTGTCACAGCACAAATATACAGGAATAATCACAACAGATGTCATGGAGTAATTTGAAACCGCCATCCAGAAACCCTCTACATATCAAGCTTGCTCACAGTGATTTATGAAGACCCATCACCTGTCAACCACTGCCAGCTGCTCTATTGTTCCTGCATATGTCCATCTGGCAACACACTTGCCCTGACACTGTATGAGGAGACCTCCTCAGGACTGCTTAATACTCAGCTTTAGTGGTCTACACATGAAATTTTCTGTAACTGCCACTCAGGATATCCTGTCTCCTTCAAACTGCTAAGAGAAGCACAAAGAAATATAAGAATGGGGGGAAAATTACTGGCCAATTTTATGAAGGCAAAAGGGTATTTTTTTTTTTAAATAAGCACCTTATGACTGCAGTACCCATTTTGGCAGGAAACCACAAAAAGTTGCTTTGATTTTCCAATTCACACAATCTCATTTCAAAGCACATGCAACTAGAGCGATACCTGAAAATAGGTGCAAATATGCGGAAAGTACAAGGGGCCTTACCTGCTATGTAAATTTCATCTAGTTTGACAGCAACTTTTCTAGGTAACCCAGCGTCTAATAATGTCTGGAAGTGTTCTGAATGGGTAACTGCAGCCGAAGTCTCCATTGGTTCTTCAGTACCGTTGCCATTTATATGCTCTGTGGCCATGTCTCCGTTATCTGCGCAGATGCAATGAGCCAAATTAATTCAAACTGGGCAGAGGTCAAGGAACCTGTTGCCTGACCCTGTATTTATCTTCTCATGTCCACAACACAAAAGTGCACAGCAGCATCAGCAGTAACTGAGGGGCAATACAAGCGGGTCCCAATTTTCCTCCTCATATACCTCAGTAATCACATCAACCCTTAAACCAGATTTCCACACTTACTTTAGAGTTGTGAAAAAGTAGTTTAATAAAAATGCTCATCTAAAGGTATCTAGCGAGCAGGTGATCAAAGCAGAATCAGGTCTAAATCATACTCAACATTGCCAAATTCTTGGCCATCTCAAGAATACAAAAAGACTTGACATCTCAACGCCCAGTAATAGTGGCATTGGCAACCATATCGTTTCGCTTAACAAATCCCCAACAATAGATCGCTTCATTTAACGTAATATTTATCAGCGAGACGAAAGAAAAGTTATATTTGGCAATCTAATAAACGGAATTAATATCCAAGATTCATCTTATTCGAACAAATTTATGCAGCTTCAAATGAGGCGGTCAAACTGCATTGTGGCGCGCTAATGACGGGAGCAGATTTGGCTAACCAGTAAGCTACAGCACTAGCTAGCAAAAGGCCAGAATACACGAGCAACGTGGACACCTACTCCCATCAGTTCCCATGCGTTATTTGACAGCTACTGTAAACAGCGCTGTCACCAGATTCGTATCTTAACTGACAAAAGATCCAGTTTCTATCTAGCACCCACAAGAACGTTCATTGCCACAGCGATTATTAAAAACTCCTATAAACTTTGCCTGCCTGTTGTTAGCCAGCTTGCTAGGTGGCTAAACGGTTAGCTAGCATGCTTGATAACTTAGCCGGAAAATAACGTTTATTTTGTCCCGATAACAATCACTATAAAACAAATATTTATCTGAAAAAACCACCAGAATGAGGTACATTTACCTGGAATAACTAGACTATTGGTTATACGTCGAGCCAAGGCCTATGTCAGTTAAGCTAACTATATTAGCCAGATGCAAGTCAACGTGCCAACGTGCCGCCACACATGGGAGTCCATTTTCAAAAAGCCGGTGTGAGACATCCTAGCTTTCTAGCTACTTTTGTTTGAAAACAATAGAACATTAAAACCCGTTTTCTATGCCACACGTGTCTTTGCTAAGCTTAAGACGTTTCTCATACCTGTCGAGTAAGATTTCTTGTGTGTGAATGACTCCGGAGGGAAAACGGGAGAAAATGGAAAAAAGTGACCAAACCCCTGCCGTTGGTCCGGCGCCGCTCTTGCACTTAGCTAGGGCGATGCAAAATGGCGGTTAGCATCACGCCGCGAGTTTTTTCTAAAGCACGGGGTTTCTCACGCACCCATTCAGGGGTTCGCTCATAGCGCGTAAAGAAGACCGCTGGAATTCATATACGTGAAATAATCCGTGTGTTACTGAAGCAAAACAAATCCTAACCAGCAGAGGGCAGCAGAGTTTGTCTCATGATTAGAGGTTTGTACTGATTTGATGATTATATTGACATTTAGTATTTTCCTTGTTGTGTATGATATAATAGACATGATTTGTGTGTGTGTGTGTGTGTGTGTGCAAATAAAGCAAATTGTAACAAACCCAAAACTGTTGGAAATAGCAACTGTTAACATAAAGATTATATTTTTAATGTAAGAGGTTTTCCTCCGGGTACTCCGGTTTCCTCCCACCGTCCAAAAATATCTACATTAGGTTGATTGGTGAGTCAAAATTGCCCATAGGAGTGAATGTGTGTGTGTGTGTGTGTGTGTGTGTGTGTGT
>JAOTRA010000002.1:9937948-9948611 GCA_026260255.1 Pseudolaguvia tuberculata | reverse complement strand
AATATACTGCATGTCCCTCCTCTGCACATGTCCAAACCATCTCAACCTAGCTTCCCTCACCTTGTCTCCAAAACATCATAAATGTGCCGTCCATCTAATAAACTCATTTCTAATCCTGTCCATCCTTGTCACCCCCAATGCAAATCTCAGAAATGCCAAACTGTAACTGAATTAACACTATAGTAACAATTATTTGTATAACATGTAAAGGATATGTCTAAGTTTCCAGTTGTATCAGAAAGCTTCTGGCTGTATTTATTTTAGGTTTTCTCATCAAAATGTGCTATTATAACCATTTAGACAGACGTGATTGAAGATGTGGTCCGTGAACAATTGGTCAATGACCCAGTTAGAATTTTAGTATTGGCTTTGCCTTCGAACTCACTGGCTTTAAGCTTATACAGTGACCTGGGTTAACATTTGTTGAACAATTGGAAACCTTTTTTGCATGAAAAAAAGTTTCCAATATTGCAAATGAAATCCTAGATGATGATTGAAGCATGCCTTGTGTAAGCCAAATTTCCATGCTATCAGGTGTGTGTGTGTGTGTGTGTGTGTGTGTGCGCGTGTGTGTGTGCGCGTGTGTGTGCGCGTGTGCGTGTGCGTGCGCGCGCGTGCGCAGAGCATCAATATTTTGACCTGCACATGTTATATTTTTTACATCAATTACAAATGATTTGGCACTTTTTAGTGTATTTTTCTTCATCTGTTTTCACTTTGATGGTGATCAAAACACTTTCTATCATAATGATAGTTTGTGTCTGGGATCATTTGCTCCATTTTAAAAACAAAATGACCGACATCGATATTCATATAAAATCTGTAATATAAGCTTGTGTAAAATGAAAGAGCATTAAATATTTGTGATGCAGGGGATCACAGTTTATCGATGCGTGCATGATTTACACTTGGTCTGTGGATTAATTGGTCCTTTTTTTACTTGCAGTGTTATATTTTTATTTGGAAGATTTCTGAATAAAACGCAATATTAGTGGCGGATATGTTAATCACTTAACTGTGGCTAATGTGAGGAGCAGAAAAGATTCAACTCTTTCAAATCGCATGCATTATGGCTTCACAGGCTAAATTAATATGCACATATTTTGAGAAGTTTATCGCTGAATGGGAAATGAGAAGTCCGCTGATACAGACACACACACACACACACCCTCCCTCTGAGATTCTCACAAGAGTAGAAGAGGCACAATTTCAGTGACCACAAATGATGCCAGAAACCAAATGCAGTGATAAAACTGGCCACTCGACTGGCCACTTGACTACTAAGACGTTCTTGCCTTTTTTATGGCATTATAAGTTAAAGTCTGGGGCGGCTTAGCACTGTTGACTTACAACAAGAAGTTCCCCGTTTCGATTCCCAGGCCGGGCGTCTTTCTGTGCAGAGTTTGCATGTTCTCTCTGCGCTTGTGTAGGTTTCCTTTGGGTTCTCTGGTTTCCTCCCACAGTCCAAAAACATGCAGATTAGGTTTATTGGTGATTCTAAATTGTCCATAGGAGTGAATGTGTGTGAATAGATGTTTGTCTATGTGTTGCCCTGCGATGGACTGGCGACCCGTCCGGGGTATACCCCTGCCTCTTGCCCTATGGCATAGGATCTAGCAGACCCCCATGACCTGAATTAGGGTATAAGCGGGTAAGAAGAAGAATGAATGAATTTAGGGTCCGTTTTCAGGTTTAGGATGTTTTTACAAATATTACAATTTAATTACTGAGTGAATATTTTATTTTCCAAAATTCCCCAAGAGTTAAATGCAAAGCAAATGTTTTCTTTTCCTTTTTTTTTTTTGATGATCTGAAAAATGATCCGACTTAAAAACTGCGATGTGATTTGAACCTCTTTTGTGATGCATTACATCACTGTTAATTAGAAGACGCAACAATATAGTACATTTAATTTCTCTCTGTTAACAGATACTCGTGGAACATGGTGGCCAGTGGAAGTCAGAGGAAGATCCACTACCTTTGCTGGAGATGTATACAGTGGCTGTACTATGCTTTGCAGAGGCCACCCCCTTTCTTTTTCCTGAATGTGAACATGTCACGGTTGTCCTTGAGAAGTTAGCTTTGTGAGTAGAAATGACTGTAAATATAATGGATGTATAACTGTACATACCTTTTTTAAAAATAGATCAATTTAACATTAATGTTTTAAATGTATTTTAGGAGTTGCCTGGAATTTTTACTCTCACTTTCGGTGAAAGTGCCTTGTGCCCTATGGGAAGAATTTCAGTCTTCTGTGAAGGTTAGACTATATTTATCTTCTTCACCTTAAATGTATCTCTCTAGGGCAATCTATATTGTTGCTCTGGAGGAAAATAATGTAGATGGGCTAATGTATTGGAAAATTTTATTTTGACATGAAAGTGATATGAAACATATTTTCCATTAGTTACACTTGCACTTTCAAACCGATTTACAAATATTTTCAACTCTTTCTATTATAATTTTCACAGGTGGCACATGGTATTCTTCGGGGCAATGAAAATTCTCAGATTAGTACTCTGATGGCTCTAGCTAATGAAAGTGGCGTTTGGACAAACCCCACTCTGTGTGAAATTCTATCAAACAATATATCTAATATTGAGAAAGGTAAAACCATGCTGGTGTTTTCCATATTGTTGTGTTGACTGTGGATGACTAGGACAAATGCTTCTGACAGACATTAATAGCTTATTGGTGCAATCTTGTTTGGTTTCAGTTCATGAGCTCCTAGCTCAGGAAGGACCTACACTGCTTGATATGCGTATAAAGCACCTTATCAAACAGAAGTGTGTGGAAAAAGCTGCAGTACTTGCAAAAACATGTGCAGAGTTTCCTGAATTTGGTGGAAAAAAGAATTTTAAGCAAATGTACCTTGTATGTCTGTGTGAGACAATGTCACAACAAGAACTCATGCAGGAGGTAAGTGTTTATTATTTACTAACTCCTTTTCTTTTTTTTTAAATCAGGGTACAAAATAAGTAGCTTTTTGTGTTATTTTTTCCACCTTTTTATTAGAAGTTAACAATTACATCATCTTTTTCAGATTAAGGATATTGACTGCAAAGATGCTTTGGATATGATTTGTAACTTGGAATCTGAAGAAAATGAAAAAGGTGCTTTAAACCTTTGCACTGCATTTTTGAAGCGTCAACTTCTCCAAGGGGACGTGTATTGTGCCTGGTAAGACCTGTTTATCTATGTCTTAATAAATGTGTTCTTCCTGTGAGTGGCATGATTTCCAAGCAAGGTATATTTAGAGAATTGCATTAGCTATTGATGATTAATGATTATTGATGATTTAGGGGTTTTTTTTGTAATTACCCAACTTGATACTTGTGTATCCGCACAGAACCATTTTTCCCTTGATTTGCTTTACTTCTATTTCAGGCAAACTAGTTATGTTTGTTTATTTTTAATTTACTTTGCAGGGAACTGACACTGTTTTGGAGTAAGCTTCTAATACGTCTTGAATCAGCACAGGCGCTTTTGGACCAATGCCGATTGTTAGCACAACTCTCTGGCATTTATCATATACTTCTTCTCATCAAAGTTATCCAAGCAGAGGTACAGTTTGATTTTAGCTAACAAACGCACGCGCGCACACACTAGGACTATTCAATTGGAGGTGATGTTACTAATCAAAGTAATTTTATATTTATTTTGATATCATTTTTCTTTCCAAGGTTCAGAGTGACGGACTTCCAGTCTGCATTGAAATGTGTATTCAAGCTCTAAAAATCGGAGTAAGTGACAATGAAGACTGCAACACAACAATCTGTAAAACGATCTCCTGTCTCCTGCCTTTAGACTTGGAAGTGAAGCGGGCATGCCAGTTAACCGAGTTTCTTGTTAAGCCCACTGTGGATTCTTACTATGCGGTGGAAACACTGTTTAATGAACCTGACCAGAAACTTGAGGAGGAAAGTCTCCCAATTCCGAATTCATTACGCTGTGATTTGTTATTGGCCTTGAAGCTACAGTGGCCTTTTGACCCCGAATTCTGGGACTGGAAAACTCTGAAACGCCATTGCCTTTCTCTGATGGGAGATGAAGCATCTATCGTGTCGTCCATTGACAAACTAAATGACCGTGAGGAAACTGAAGGGCTGATTGATACTGACGATAATGATTTTGGGCATCTAGAATTAACTCTTAGTCCAACAAATGAGGCCAGATGCATTGAAGCCGAAAGAAAGAAAAAAAGAGAAATGAAAAAGTTAAGAGAAAAGGGATTTGTGTCTGCAAGATTTCGCAACTGGCAAGCTTATATGCAGTATTGTGTATTGTGCGATAAGGAGTTCCTTGGGCACAGGATAGTAAAGCATGCACTGAAGCATGTCCAAGATGGTATTTTCCGTTGTCCAATATGTACTAAGGCTTTTGAGACAAGAGCAGTTCTGGAGCCCCATGTAGCATCACATGTGAAACAGTCATGCAAAGAACGGCTTGCTGCTATGAATGCAAAAGACAAAAAATTCATTTCTGCCAAACCTTTGTTGACTGACTGTAAACAAGACCCCAGCAAATCGACTGTAAAGGTTGAACAGACTGTCTACCCTATCAATGTAGGACCTTCAAACACTAAGCCTAGCACTGCTGGAAATGATAAACCTAAAATCGGCTCCCCGAAACGAGGAACCCCTGTACGTGATGTTGAAAATACTGAAGATTGTTCTTGTCCTGTTACAAGCTGTCAGAAAGTATTCAAGTATTTTAGAAATTTGGTTGCACATGTTAAGGCTCACAAAAATGAGGAGGAGGCTACACATTTTCTTGAGGTGCAAAGCCAGAAAGCAATTTGCCAGTATTGCCGTCGACAGTTTGTCAATATGACTCATTTAAATGATCACTTGCAGATGCATTGTGGCGAAAAACCGTATTTCTGCATTCAGCTTGATTGCAAATGCAGCTTTAATTCTCATGCTGAACTTATCATGCACCGGAAGATGCATTCAGAATTCAAGGCACAATGTATGTTTCCAAACTGTGGGAGAATATTCAGTGAAGCTTACTTACTCTATGATCATGAAGCACAGCACTACATCACGTTTACATGCAAAAGTGATCATTGTGGAAAGATATTTTATTCTCTTTCTCAACTGAATTTACATCAGAAAGAACATACAAAGTCACAGTCTGATATTGAGGGCATACAAGTTTATAGTGAGACACTAAACCAGTCTTTAAACATAGAAGAGGAGTCCAAACAAATGGCTGATGTTCCGCAAGATTCAAGTCCACAAAACACAAAACACTCTTCTGAGAACCCATTAAACTCTACTCCTAGCGCTGTAGAGATTCCTGATTGTTCTTTATCTTACACCAGTGAATCATCAGTTAGCCATGACCAGTCGCCAGCTAGCGGCATTTCTGTTGCACAGACTAATGAGACAACTAAGACTCCAAACACAGCTTGTGTGACTCAGCCTGGCTTTGAGTTTGTGAACCAGTCTAATCTTCGACCATGTTGTGTGAAGTTGATGCCTATTTCTGTTAATTATTATGATTCTGTTTTTGTAAATGCTCTAAAGAGCTCTGATGCGATTGCCGAGTCGGTTTTGAATGACAAGAAGCTATTTTGTTTCACTTGTAAACAGCTGATGACTGTTCAAAACACACCAGATTTACAAAATGGAACGCCATCAAATACGGACACACAATTATTGCAAGAAAAGAGTATTGAAGACGGAGCAGAGAATCTTAATCACATCTGCCCATTTGAGACTTGTACACGCAAATATAGCACCTCAAAAAGCTTGTCAAGACATGTTAAAAATGTGCATATGGAAGCTTTTGAGGAATGGAAACTTTCAAGAAAGTATAAAAGGATTGCAGCAATCGCAGCAAGAAAATCTGATCATAAACAACCAAATTTTCAGATGTCCAAAAAAAAGATCAAATCTTCACCAAAAGCAATACTTCCCCAGTATCCCGAAATCAAGCAGGCAAAGCTTCAGCCAGACTGTACAGCTGCAGATCCTATTCCACATCCGACTGGTTCTTTAAACGCACCAACCTTTGGTGGCAAATTTTGCCCTGAATATGAAGGCGCTCAGAATGAAACTTCAGCCACCGAGACACCAGTAATGTCGTCACAGATGGCTCAATCGTGGTCTACGTCTTCATTTGATGGATACAATTCTGATTACTCTCTCCAAAATCACTTTACTCCAATGATCAATACTGATGGGTTGCAGCAGTCATATCCATTGTACCTATCGCACACTGAACTACTTTCAGAAAGAGACAATTATGCTCCTTCCTTATCTGAGGATGGCAACACACTATCAACAGGAAGCATGCATTCCCACTCAAGTGTGATGAATGAAGCTTCTAAATACGTTTCAAGCTCTTTAAGGGTGTTACATGCTCTTAATGTTGATCAGACATGTGAAATATCCCAAATGCCTTCAAGCGAGGAACTCGGATACCTGCAGATTAGGCAAAACCATAACAATGGTGTTACACCTGATGTTGGGGATTTGCATTCAGTGTCAGAACAGAATTTCAATTCCTATTTTTCATCGTATACAGAGGAATCAAGTTCCACTTCAGTGCAGACCCTGTCAAAGCCAGAAAAAGAATTCACATCCAGTGAGGCTGATCCACGGTTCTCATCAGTTAAAAAGCAAACCCATTTTGCATCGCCTGTTTGCAAAGAAGAACCTGAATGTTTTTCCGTTTCAAACCCGAGTTCCGCAGCAATGGAAAATGAACCAAATAATGATTCACTTGCACAAGAAATGTCACCCGTGACAAGTGAAGACATCTCTTGTGATAAGAGTGTGACAAGTGCTAGTGAAATCACAAAAATAAAGAAAATAAGATCGTCAAAGAGAACTAAGTGGCCTGCAATAATAAAAGATGGAAAAGTCATTTGCTGCAGGTGCTACAGGGAATTTACCAGCACCAAGTCCCTTGGAGGACACTTATCTAAGCGTTCACAGTGCAAACCATTGGATGAAGTTGATCTAACTGCTGATTTGCCTACATCATTTCTTGATTTCCTAAACGATCCTGATATTTCAAGCATTCCAATATCTCTTCAAAGAAATGATCACAATGGCCAAGATTCACAGTCAGCCATCCATCAGCAGTCCGATTCAAATGCCCGCAACAGCTTTACAGAAATCCATAGCCCAAATTACAGCCATCAGAATGGCCAGCTGTTATCCGGAGACGCATCAGAAAGTCCTTCCATTGACCCCCTTAATCAAAGTGAAAGTTTACCTAATGTGCAACCTTTGAAAATTCTTGATTTGTCAGAAACTGATGCTGAACGGAATTTAAAAACAAATTTGTTATCTTCTCATGTTGAAGATGGGAATATTTTAGAAATTGAACGGGCATTACAACGTTTAGATTTAGTGGATGAACTCACTCAAGCTGCCCTAAAAGACAGAACACCTATCTTGCATAATCTTACGACGGTCACTAAAGCCGTAGTAAAGGCTAAAGGCAGTTGTAAAATAAAAAATCAAGAGGAATCTGACCTGAAAAATACTCTCAAGCCGTTCAGATGTACTGAACATGACTGTGTCTACGGCGCAATGACAAAGGAAGCTTTATTTAAACACTTAGTCCGGGTACATGAATTCTCTGAGGACAAAGTAAATGAACTAAAGAGAAACCCAGAGAGATTATCACCATACATTTGTCACATGTGCTCAAAGACATTTACCAGAACCACAGGCCTTAAAATCCATTATAAAAATGTACATCATTTGTCAAAGGAGGAAATATGTAAGTTAAAAATTGGTAGACAAAGCAAAAAAACAAAACCATCTAACTCTCCATCAAAAGAGGCTATAAAGAACATTGTCAGCACTCAGACAAACAGTGTTTCATCAGTACAGTCTACTTCAAGTGTTACTTTTGGCGTGGTCAGTACTTACATAAAAAGTGAACCAGCAGACATGGCAGGACGACCTCAATGTCTTAATCAAGTTGTTCAAGTAAGCAGTGTAATTAGTCCAGTTGCTACGTTACAGCAAAATCCTTGTCCCGTTTTGATATCAGAAAATAATTTAAAACCAATGCAAGGTCCATGTGACACTGCAAGTAACCCGAGTGTACAAAGTTCAACCGTAGATGTTAATCAAGAACGGGCAACCGGAAACACTCTTCCTCTTGACAAACACTGTGTTTTCGAGCAAGCTGTCAGTGTCTTATCCACACACATTGGTGAAAGTATAACTGAACAAACGGATAAGATCAAAACGGACATGCCTATTGAGAGTATAGAAGCCATTAAAAAAGATAAACAACACAAAAAACCGGTGGCCAAAGTTGATCCTGGTGATGCAAATGATGAAGTTAGTTTGTACAGGCCATACCGATGTGTTCATGAAGGATGTGTGGCGGCTTTTTCTATACAGCAAAATCTAATCTTGCATTACAAAGCAATGCATCAGTCCGAGGTCGTAGAAGATGCAAACGAAAACAACAGCGGTGATCATGGCGATGGGTCTGCTCGTATCCACGAATTCAAATGTCAAGTGAAGGAATGTTCAAAAGTGGTCTCCAAAGTTACAAGCTTACTCAAGCATTACCTTTTGCTCCACAGATGCACTATAGAAAAAGCTAGTGCTTTGCTATCAGGTGTTGAGATCGGAAAATTTCAGTGCGATCAGTCCAAATGCTCTGCGTGTTTCACATGTCATTTAAAATACATTGAACACATTAAGAATGACCACAAAGCAATAAGAGTTTCAGCGGATGGCGACTTTGAAAGTGTCGACCTCACATTTAAGTGCGACCATGAGGGTTGTGACAGGGTGTATACCACCAAGTCCAATCTTCTACGTCATTTCATGAAAAAACATCAGGCAACTTTTGAAAGTATTAAAGAGCAGCAGAAAAATTGTGAAGTAGAAACAGATTCACTAAAAATACTTGGAACAAAGCCCAACGATGGGAAGGAAAATATTTCAAGTAACAAAATCAAACTGAAAAAGAAAAATGTAAAGAAAAAAGAGGAAAAAACCCGTAACCACTGGACAAGCTTCGGAAAGCCTTCTTTAAAATCTATGGATGAGGCGTCGGCCATGTGCTCGGGGCAATTTCCTCTCCAGTACCCGTGTATGATTAAGGGCTGTGACTCTGTGTCAAGTACAGAGCGTAACATAGTTAAGCATTACACAACTCACGGTCTTGCAGAACGCTACATAGAGAATCAAAGGAGCCATTTTATATTCTGTAAGAAGAGTACACGGTTCAAAAATAAAGAAGGGGATACCTCGGATGACATCTCGTCAGATACCGCTGAAGTTGGAAGAATTGATGTGAGCAATTTTGAAGTTCAGAGTGAGTCACTTAAGAATAGTGATATGGCTGGAAATGCTGATCCTCAGCAACAGGTGGATCCCATGGAAGCTGTTGATCCCACCCAAAAGACTGATACTTCACAAATGGCCGATCCTCTGCGAAATGATATCCACGTACAAAGAACTGATCCTGTGAACTGTGCGGATGTAGAAAGTAAAAATACATCTCTTTCTAAAACCGAGCAACTAACTGTTGCAAACGTCTGCACGTCTGAACAAATACCAGTAAAACGCAAAAGGGGTCGGCCGCGTAAGACCGAACAGATACAAAAAATCTATCCAGAACGGAAACCGAGTCTAAGACTTGGCACAACAGACAGCAACCTTGTCCCAAATGTATTCGAGTCTACATCCGATCCTGCTGCCCATCCCCATGAGCAGCCAGAGAGTGGAGTTGCACAAAAGCTTTTCAGTCCTTTGGGGTTAAAGGCATCAATACTTAAGTTATTTGAAGAGCCTCCACCTACAAATACTTTTAAGAGGAAATCCTGTGAAAGTGATTGGACTGACAAGCCATTAAAACGAAAACAAAAAAATGTAAATGCTAATAGTATTTATAAAACTGATATGTTCTTGAAACCAAGTGAGGATCAGAATATGGTTCATTTCAGAAATCCTCTCAAGCTAGAGTCGGTCAATAATGTTAAGATTGTTATGGATGGAAGTTTTTCTAATGGTGCTGAACTTTTGCTGAAACAACTTCAGGACATGCGGCCTACTGTCATCCTAAAAAAATGGCTGTGCAGTTGATGACTGGCTTTGAGACTGATGTCTCTGTCTCTTCAGAGTTTTGCACTCAGGATTAGATAACATTACA
Organism: Pseudolaguvia tuberculata; assembly: GCA_026260255.1. NCBI lineage: Eukaryota > Metazoa > Chordata > Actinopteri > Siluriformes > Sisoridae > Pseudolaguvia > Pseudolaguvia tuberculata. The sequence continues at coordinate 9,938,468 of JAOTRA010000002.1, read as the reverse complement.
TGCTGCAGACAGGTACATCAGCGAACATCAGTTTGCCTGAGGTTTTGCCCAAGCGTTTCATTTCATTTAGGAAGACTGAAACTAAAGGACAGATTCTTATTCAACATATTGATTTTACATTTTGAGATACCATTATGTACATTTTAGGGTTTAAATGTTATGTAGAAACATATTTGTATTTATGAAGTCAGTCCTCTTTTAAAGCTTAGCATTTGCTAAATGTAATATTTTACACACATGCCGAAAAAATGTTTTGATATATCCCTATGGGATGTGTTTCTTTTTTAAGTATATATTTATTTTTTACTTCACTGTAGTGTATAGTAATGTATATGTCTTCCACACAATATTCAATAAAAGTAATCTGAATGCTTTCTGTAAACAACAGTCATTTATTTATGCTGCACGACCATACGCGTGTGTGTGTGTGCGTGTGCGTGTGCGTGTGCGTGTGTGCGTGTGTGCGTGTGTGCGTGTGTGCGTGTGTGCGTGTGTGCGTGTGTGCGTGTGTGTGTGTGTG
>JAOTRA010000002.1:9900661-9911253 GCA_026260255.1 Pseudolaguvia tuberculata | reverse complement strand
CACACACACACACACACACACACACACACACACACACACACACACACACACACACACACACACACACACACGTGACTCTTTTAAACTCTTTTAATAATCTTAAGCCTTGAGTGATTTAAGCAGTGTTAGGCTCTAAATACCACCACGATCACGTCACAATTATAGAAACCATCAACAATATAACATGTTTTGGCATTACAAAGAGTTAGAGAGAGAGAGAGAAAATATTTGGATATTGAAAGTGAATTCCATTTTTAGTAAATCAAGAAACCCCGTCTAGAAAACTCCAATTCTCTACACTACACCCACAATTGCACCAAATAAATCATCGGAAGCAGTTCAGAATTAATATTTATCTAATAACCTTATGTATGTATTTAACACCCATAAAGCTATTTTCATGGTGAGTACACTTGTCCTTTACACTTACTTAACCTAACATCCATGATTTTGGGCGGAAACCGACGCAAGCATGAGGAGAACATTTAAACGCCACACAGACAGGCTTCTGCCATGGAATTGAACCTGGGATCTTCTTGCTGTGATCAAAAGTGTTAACCACTATGCCATTAAAAAATATTTTTTTTCACTGGTGTGAGAAGTATGATAATGACAATTTTTTTTTATAGCTTCAGGTATTCCAACAGGGTGTGAAAAAGAAAGGAAAATCCAGCTGTTTAGAGAATGTAAAAGTGTATTGAATGAATGCAAAGTCAACTTCACTATCTAAACCTAGTAACAGTTTAAGTTAATAAGTAACTGAAATGAAATCAATACAGGTGAATAAATAAGTATTACACAAATATAAACTTTTATTATATAAAATTTCCCCCATCTATGGTACATTTGTGCTTTATTATGAGAGTAGTCATCTAGGTGAAGTGTCTATCACTTCACCTAGATGTTCACTTGATGTTTTGTTTCATTATTGTATTACACAGAGGGAAAATAAAAATAATGTAATGATTATAAATACCATACAAAACAGTCTATTCAAAATATTTATTTGTTGGATGAAAGCTTTTACATTGGGACACAAGCTTAACCCATTAAGCAAACACAGACATTAGGATAAAAGTATTGTGACTAGGGGGGGAAAGAAACAACAACAACAACAACAACAACAACAACAACAACAACAAAAGCAACCATTGATGATGAATATAACAATATGATGAGTGTTATTATACATAAATAAAACACAAACAGCACTAACTGTAGCAGTCAGTGTTGCCTTATGCTCAAAATTCTGTACATTTCCTTCATACATCATAACATGCTAGTATATTAATACAAGTCAGAGAACTGGACACTTTATTTACAAACTTGAAAATCCAGCTTAGGTTTGATATTAACAATTTTTTTTGCTTTACAAATTTCAATTCAAATATAAAATTTTATACACATTAGTGTAACAGTCCAGCAAAAAAGAAAAAAAAGAAAAAAGGATTCACCGAGTATAAATAGGCTGTAGACAATTTTGTACACGACAGGTTTGTTAAAGTGTAATACACTTAACTCTTCTATTAAAGATATGGGCATAGGGGTGTATAATAATAATAATAATAATAATAATAATAATAATAATAGGCATCCATGTGCAAAAGAGCAAAGCATTTGTATGGTGTAAATGATTTGTCTCAATTACTTTAGACAAACTATGTAGGGATATGTCAAAACAAAATCAACTCAAAACGCCTGATTTGGTAGTTTTAGTTTGGATATTAAATGGAGATAATAGTTAGTTAAATTAATTTCAGCATTTTGGCGATGATCAGCTCTTTATACATGGCACATTCAAAGAATAGCCTATTCGTATTCTAGTAAACCTGTTTGGGATTAAAACAACTAAAATAGTTTTGTTCGAATTGCCTGGGACAGCACCCTGAAATTTTTGGATGTTAGCACCATTTCCGGATTTCCTAGAATTGTGAATGCTGCAGAGATGGTGCATAATTTCCTGAACAATGTTACACAAACCATTTAACTGAGGTAATACGCTGAAATCAAAACATTTTTTTTGCAGTGTTGGAAAAAAAAGTTAAAGATTTGCAAATCAATGTTATTTCTACAAATTCTTCCTATCAAAATGGATTACTTAAAATATATATATATATATATATCTCTTTTAATCTTATTTGTCTCTGTAATCTTAACCTCACCACCGACGTCACATTAAAACTACCCCAATCTAAAACCCACATTTCCTGTGACCTCATACAGTAATGCTCAATTTTATTAATTTGATTTATTTAATCTTAATATTTGTGATGGTCACAACATAAAACATGAATGAAAACCACAGAAGTTGAAGATAATGAACTGGAATCTAAATAACAATGTTCTTTATAAAAGAAGTGCTGTTAACGCTCCCAATTTTAGATTTAACTGTATTATCCAGATAAAGACCTTGTTAAGAATGTGTGCTTTCATCACTGACTTTTTGTGTTGAAATGTGGGTAACAGATAAAACAGGCTGCAATCAATAGCATCACTGTGGATCTCCAGACTTAAGGCTTAAACACAGTGTAAATAGATGGCCCATACCTTTCAAATATTAATCTATTTTTAATAATATAGAACTAGAAGATCTTTAAAACGTACATCATTCAAAAACTTGAATAGAAAACGCAGCTTCTTTGGTAGATCATTTCTTGATTGGATAAGGAACTAGCTTATAAGCAACATCATGTCCAACACCATTTAAGTTTTAGAATTCTACAACAATATTTGTATTAATGAGTCTAGGGCTTAATAAATCCTTACAAAGACACGCAAGATATGGGACATTATAACTTATATAAAAGTTAAACATTTAAAGTATTTCATAATACAATAAACACGCGCACGCGCACACACGCACGCACGCACGCACGCGCACTTTGGTTGTAACCTTTTTCTTTAAGGCACATAACAGTTAGTCAAACCACTAGTTCATTATTTGTGCAGAACTGCATGCGTAAATGCAAAACTCAAGCAACAGTGCAGAGCCATATAGCTTTAGTTATTTTTTTTTTCAGTTTGAGAAGAAACAAATTTTAAGATTTTAGAAATGACAAATGTTGCCATTCTACAATACACCAAAAAAATTCTTAGTTTTTCACCTTTCACACTTAACACTGGGACCATCATTTTCAATTCAGTAAACCTTCAACTATCATCTAAGATAGGTATTAAGAAACCTTTAAAAAAATTATATATAATCAATATTGTTGTACATTTAACAATAAAGATGCAGCATTAGTGTCATTCGCTCAACATAGTACAATAAAAGTGCTGAGATTCATTAAAAATCAACCATAAAGTTTAAAACCCTAAAATGAAATATGTGAATAATACTGATTAAATGAGAATGTATATGCTGGTTTATAGCATCCTTCATACCTGTCCTAGCTCAGCCACTAATACTCAAAGAAAGTGCTCAGAGTGTGGACGTAAAGGGACTGCAGTCCATTTTAGTCTCCCTTCAGCACACTGCCCTTTCACACTCACACAAATTCCTGAGAGGCCTAATGATTTGTTCCAGTTATGTGGGAGCAGGGCCAAAAATGTGTGCTTATATAAGTCTAGAGTTTTTAAGAAACTGTATTAAAACTTTATAGATGAATGTGTATTGGGAAACTGTGTGCACCAACATCATTCGTTGTTGACGCAGCAGTCTCAGAACAGTAGGGACGTCCAGCATCTACAACGACAAAGTAACAGGTTAAAGCTTAAGCTTTCTTTCACATCACATTCACCTTTTTTTTTTGTAAATACATAGTAAGAATCAGAATTCAACGATGGGTTAAACCCGGACATAAGGGCCTTTCAAACATTCCTGCCAAAATAAGCAACGTGTGCATATACCTCATTATGTTCCAGACAGGCGACCATGATCTCAGAAAGAATGACCACACCGGTGCGCCCCACCCCTGCACTACAGTGCACAAGCACGGGTGGGTTTGTATTTTTTGGATCGCTGGTGCCGTTGGTATGCCGTCTCACAGACTGAATCTCCTCCAAATAAGCTAGAACAGATATTTACAGCGGTTTATTAAGCCAGCCAAATAGTATTAAAAGACAGAAATGTTACATATATAAATTTGAATAAAAAAGGGTTCAATTACAGAACAATTTTTAATGGTCCAATATCTCAGTGTGACAGTTCAGCCATTGAATATCTGTTTAACTTACACAGAAAGCCTTTAAAATCTTCAGGACAGCTGTGATCAGGCCAGTCTGTGTATTGTAGGTGCCAGACAGTTCGCTCCTGACCAGTCAGTAGGTGTTTAATCTTCAAGCCAGTGGTGGCATAGCAGCCTGAATCCGTGCGAAAACGTGTTGTGATTTTAAAGCGTCCGTATGTAACAGTGTTGTGGCGGGAGCCTAGACGGGGCCAGTAACGAAAGCTTTTTTCTCGTCCTCCCTCCTGCAAAGTGTCACATTAAAATGTTAAAAACTCTAATCAGAATTTTTTTTCCCCTTTGGCTGCTCTAGTTAAGAATCGTCACAGTGGATCACCACAGTGATCTGCACATTTGACTTGGCAAGTTTTTAGGTTTGATGCCCTTCCTAAAACAACCCTCCCATTTATCCGGGCTTGGGACCGGCACTAAAGATGCACCGGATTGTGCAACACTAATGGCTGGGTTTTATAGGCAATTTAGACGGGTGATAGGAGGGTACAGTTAAAAAAATCCATATATATATATATATATATATTGTTGACTTTACCATACAAAGTAAAATAGAAAAGAAAAAAAACCCTTGCACACACCTCTTCAGCAGTGACCATAGCAATTATAGCAATCCCTTGTTCCCAAACCATCTGCCAGAAGTCTTGACAAGTGTTAGGAAGAGGACCCTGAGCTGCAATATAATTCCAATCCTGTCCCCCTATTGTAAGCTGGTAAAAGATATGAATGAGGAATACTATTAAAAATCACACTAATTACAAAAAAAGCACATTATATAAACTCAGTTATAGAAATGACAATTACAAGAATTTATAGTAGCAGAAGACTGCAATAAAATGTTCTGCAACAATACATAAATACATGTAAAGCACCTACTTTAATATGTGAGGCATTGATGTAACCTGTGTTGTTCTCTTTAGTGGGCACAAGTTCCACCCGTGCGTCATCGTATGGCAGCACATCATGAAAACGGTTTCGTTCTGCATTCTCAGGAAGTTGGGCAATTCTGCACTCGCTGCTCGGCCATCTTTTGGGTAATTGTTCATATTCTGTAAACACCAGGCCCTGCTCCAGCTGTTGCTCCAGAAGCTTACACTAAAATAAGACACAGTAATAAGTTTATGTACGAATGTAGTAAACATTTTTTTTGTTTTGAAAAATTTTTTTTACAGTGGAAAATTTTTTATATAGAATTTATATTTATATAATATATAAAAACAACAAAACTGGGTTTAAATTAAAAAACAGATTTACATTCCTACCCTGTCATCATTTGAGGCTTTCCCATGCTCATCCTTGGCCTCATCAGTTATTGGCATCCGTGTAAATGTCAAACCATTAAGAGTCGCCAGTTTCAGGGGACCAGTCTTCTTCATTTCTGAACGGACGCCTTTCTTCATACCCTGTTGTAAGGATGGTGGTAGCTAAAGTGAGATTTAGAGAATCCTGGAGTCTCTCCTTGGAACCTAAAGAATGCAGCTAGCCGTGCTTGCTAACCCGCTCAACTACATTTTTACAGGTACAAAGTTTACCACCTGAAATAATCAGATCTCTCAGTTCAGCTAATTAAAAACACAAACGTCATGTGTTGTTTCTCTTAAAGTGTGTCAGGGCATGTGTACAAACACAGTATTTTCCAGCCTATAAGGCGCTATATCATTTACATATCGCTGTACATTTTCATACATAGGGGCACCAGATTATTAAACAGTGGTGTAGACGGGATTTTTTAAGAAGTTCACGTCCCAGAAGAAACGCTGATCGAGATGCCGGACTTTTGTGCCGCATACGGACTAAACTAGGACTAAACCACGACTGATCTGAACTGAACCAGGACTAAACTTGGTGTTGAGAGAGAGAGAGAGAGAGAGAGAGAGAGAGAGAAAACCACAAGCCCCCCGGAGCAGTGTTGCAAAGCACCCGTTCGCCTGAGGTCACAAAAGCCGAACTAAAACATTGACAGATTTTTGAGCACTACACAAAATTGATCCGAGGTCAGTAAGTAAAACCAGAATTAATATGTAAGGTGCACCGGATTATAAAGCGCACTGCCAATTTTGTGAAAATTAAAGGATTTTAAGTGCCCCTTATAGTCCGGAAAATACGGTAAACAATCTCTAGTCATTGTAAAAATAACCTTTCATTGTTTTATTAGTTTTGGGGCAGCGCAGTGGCCTCACAACAAGGTCGATTCCTTGGTCGGGGATCTTTCTATGCAGAGTTTGCATGTTCTTCGTGGGTTTCCTCCGGGTACTCCTGTTTCCTCCCACCAGTCCAAAATCATGTACATTGGTTGATTGGTGATTTAAAATTTTTCCATAAAAATGAATGCGTGTGATAGAATGGTTGTTCGTCTAGGTGTGCCTTATGTGCGCTGAGATAAACAGCAGCAGACCCCAGTGACCCCGAATTAGGGAATAAGCAGGCAAGGTGAACGAATGGAGGTTTAGTTTTGCACTTGGTTTTCTTCATGTGGTTGATAAGCACACCTATCTCTTACCAATGTTACCAATACTGTCGCTAATACAGTGTTCTCACCTACGTAAAGCCAGATACACGGCTATATTAGAGATACCGGCGAGATCAGTTCAGTTCAGTGCCACTGTTTACTCCCAGTTCTGGTAATTTGACTTTAGACTTCCTGTAAAAATGTAATACTACCAATATTACTGTCAGTTAAATGGCACACTATGTAATACGTCTTTCATTTTCTAACCCGCTTACTCCTTAATTTGGGGTCATGGAGTTCTGCTTGGACTTCTCCCAGAGAACATATGGCATGAGGCAGAATACACCCTGGACAGGTCGCCAGACCATCTCAGGGCCACACACACAAACCACTCACTCACACACCTATGCACAATTAGTAAAATCACCAATGAACCAAATGGACATAGTTTTTGACTGTAGGAGGAAATCGTATTACCTGGAAGAAAACCAGGCAAACATGGGGAGAACATGCAAACTCTGCATAGAAAGACCATAGTGGTATTATTTGATATGAATTCTGTGTGCTTAAGACATCTCTCATTCATGCCCATGAATCTCTCGCCAAGTTTCACTATAGAAGTTTACAGTAACTCACAATTTCTTCATTTACATACTTTAATCCAGATATTTAAAACTTCCCTCATCTTTGAGAGCTAAGTATTTTTAGCAGATGTTGCACTGTGTTCTACAAATATTACCGTGTACGTTGATTTTTTGTTACTCCAAAATGACAAAAAGAAGGGTAGTTACTTTAGTCTAGTCTTATCAAATTTCGTATATTATATTCTTAAACCTTTACTTAACATAAACTAAGTGAAAAGGTTAAAGGTTAGAAATTGCTTTAAACTATGCAGCGTTGCTTTGATTGGATTTCTTATCTTCTGCCCAAGACCATTTTTTCCATTCTATTTTCTTTCTTTTAGCAGAAAATGCTGCAAGTAATTATAGCTAGCATGATAAAACCTTTTGATTTTTTCATCAAGAATTAAAACTGTTTAGCATAAACACCATTTTAAATAAAAGCTAATAAAAAAAAAAAAAAAAAAAAAAGGACTTACAGGTGGTGGAAGGCCATCAATGCTTCTTCGTGCAGATGGCACATCTGACACAGGTCTTTTTTTGATCATATCTCTCTTAGTCTTCCAACGACTTGGGTTGCTCAGATCTCCTTCTGAAACTGAAGGTATGACAGCATCTGCCTCACTAAATGGGTACAGACATCCTGTCTCATCCTGCTCATGAATACGAGGCTGAGGTTGAAAACCCAAAGTGTTGGGAATAACCTGATCCAAAGTGGGGTTGAAAGAATAGGCAGGCAAAGGTGTCTCCATTACAGGAATCTCCAAAACATTGATATGTTCTTTGGGAGATTCTACTGCATCCTGAGACTTAGGTGTGTGTCGCCCACCATCATCCTCAAACTCATCTTCTCCACTACTGTGGACTAGCATGGTGGCATCAGATAAGGATTTTTTGTGCCCATAGTGCACATCCTCTTTCAGAACCTCCTCAGCCTCTGTTCTCTCCTGGAACACGTCAAGTGCAGAGGTAGAAGCAGAGGCAGGGAGAGCAACAGATGGAACACGTTTTGACGTTGTCTCGGAGGCAGAAACTGACACAGTCCTCTCCTTCAATCTCATGGCTTCCAGACCATATGTCAGACCGGCAAGCTCTATAGAGTTGCGCTTGTAAGTGTAAGGGCGTCGTGTGGCGGTGGGAATGAGAGGCTCACTCATTTCTTGTAGCGAGTGTGCCACAGGGAGGCTATCCTCCTGAAAAGTTTGCACAGAGTGGTGGACGCGGCGGGTAATAAGATCAGGGCTGCTGCTACTTGCATGAAGGTGACGCGACAGGTCTGGTGTGCTGTTGGCTGGGCGTGGGCGGCTATAAGGGTAAGGTGGAGGCGGTCTGTATACTTGAGCCCCCATAATGTTGGGTGCTGGGTAAGCATGGGCCTGTGCCAACTGTACATCAGTGAGCTCAGGAACGCTGACAGCACCCACCACTGGCCTACGCTCACCTGGGTAAGGGTATGGTGATGGGCTGTGAAAACTGTAGTGGAGGTGATACTGAGCTGCTGTTCCTCTGTGCTCACGAATCTCAGGCTGGCTGTACACGAGTGGATCAGGTCGGCTGTAGGCATAAGAGTTTCCGATATTTAGGTTCCTCATAGAGTGACTGTGGCGTTCAGGCATGGCTAACATTGCACTGTGGTTCTTCTGACGCATGACGCTCTCGTAGTCAGGTGTCGCACGGTACGAAGGTGGGATCATGACACTGTGGCGTTGTGTGGGCACATAGTCAGGCCGTGTGATGTCACTGCCCGTGATGCTAGGATTTGAGGACATTGGTGATGGCTGCATATAGTGTTGTGGGTTGGTAAGGGAGCTGGTGCTGTGGGCACTGTACACACTGCCATTACGGATTCTTCCATTGTACTCGTGAGGTGAGCGGTCTAGACTGGTCTGAGAGTGGTAGTAATAGCCGTTGTGATTGTTCATGTAAAGATTGTCTGTGAGATTAAGAAAGTGACTGTAAGGTTTACAGGCATAAAATACATTCATATATAAATATACATAAGGCTAATAAAACATTTTTCACCTTGGGACGATTTGTAAGGCTCACGGTAATGGCTATTGTACTGCAGCTGTGGTGGCGGCATCATGTATGTCTGAGGCTTAGGCTTCAGCAAGAAACCCCCCCCAAAAGATAGATAATGAACTTAACGTGTGTTTTAAGAGAACTGACAAATAATAATGTTCATAAGAGCCATTCTTTTCCCATATAAATACATACAAGGCACATGGCCTCCTAACCATAAAAATCATTTAGTTCATGCCTACCATTGACATTCTTGTAGAGGAGCGTCGTCTAACTGGGTTCACAGTTGTTGGTTCAGCTTGGCTGTAAAAACAGGAAAAAAGAGGGGTGAAACAAACCAGGCTATTGACCATTAACTCTACTGCATCTCTTGCAGTTAAGAAAATAAGAGCAAATTCCAGATTCATTTTTATGTCAAGGTTCTCAACTGGTAAATATATTGAAAAAAACAAACAAACCCCCAAAACAAATCTGGACCTGTATAAGAACGTGCAGCAGGATTGTCCAGTTTTACACATAATAATACAATAATAGAGCAATATTTAAGTTTTTAGAAAGGTTAAGGGAGGTCTATGAACAGTAGGTGCAAGCAGTCTTGCTCACCCCTTGTTAGATTGCAAAGAGGGACGAGAGAGCATTGGAAAGCGTGGAAATGAGAGGGAAGTGAGAAGGGACTTCTGGGAGCTTTCAGAAGCTGGAGCTTCAGATTCCTCTCTGGAGACAGGAAAATGATAAGGATGAAGCAATAAGAAGCAGAAAACCTCATCTGCTAAAAGGGACAGACTAAAAACAAACTTACAGAGTACTTTTGTTGATCTTATAGAACCTGTGCCGTGCCAGGCACATTCTGCACACATATTTGGAAGTCTCTATGTCTTCCTAAAAGAGAGAATAGTCACAAAAACAAACGCATTCATGACTATGCCCTATTGTCTGTGCGTTTAAGAAAAGGTACGGCCAGCATTTTGGTTTTTGTAAGAATATCATGTGTGGATGCACATCACTTCATATATTTAATATACAAGTTCCCATATATAGAAAAAAACCTTTAATTATATAATATGCTCTACATCAGGGGTGCTCAATACGTCGATCGCGATCGACTGGTAGATGGCGAAGGTAGTATTGGTTGATCGCGTGACATTAAAAAATATATACGTCAGCCTCATCCATTCCGTCACTTGTTTGTTTCTTTTTTTAAAATTTTTAATATGAATTAAATTACAAATAAAAATAAAATAAATTTGCTTTACAATTAAATAAATATTAAATATTCTGACACTTAGGCCACTGCGCATCCGCAAACAACGGCGGCAAGTGCAG
>JAOTRA010000002.1:9849341-9859927 GCA_026260255.1 Pseudolaguvia tuberculata | reverse complement strand
GATGGTATGGGGTTGCATGAGTGTGTGTGGTATGGGCAGCTTACACATCTGGAAAGGCACCATCAATGCTGAAAGGTTTATCCAAGTTCTAGAAGAACATATGCTTCCATACAGACGTCGTCTCTTTCAAGGAAGACCTTGAATTTTCCAACATGACAATGTCAGAACACATACTGCTTCAATTACAGCATCATGGCTGCGTAGGAGAATGATCCGGGTACTGAAGGGACCATACTTGCAGTCCAGATCTTTCACCCTTCAAGGAAGATGCGAGCAGCTTTTTTCCTCAGGCCCCAGATGTTTGCAGACTGTTATCAAAAGAAAAGGGGATTCTGGTGAAAACAGAAATTCATCAGGACCAAAGGGATAAGAAATGACAGCAGCATTTGAATTATATCCACATTTTCTTGGCATGATATCATACATGCCATAACACATAGACGCTTGGAAGAGAATTCCTGCAGATCATATGTATAAGCCAGGAGACCAATAGTAGAAATACGCCATACTAATATGTTCACCGAGGCTGCTGTTTGCACCCTGTGAATTCTGGCAAAGTACAGAGGAAATACCATAGGAAGGTAGTGGTCCAAAGAAACACTGCAGAGAAATCTGGAACCCGTATAAAACTGTTGTACATGATCACTGCAACAAAGCTGCAGAGGGTATCGTCTACTGTCTTATCCATAGCTAATGTGATACACAGGCAAGGTGATGTTATATAACCTGCATTTGCATTCAGGCTCATTCATTCATTCATTCATTCATTCATTCATTCATTCATTCATTCATTCATCTTCTTATCCGCTTATTCCCTAATTTGGGGTCACGGGGGTCTGCTGGTGCCTATCCTAGCTCACATAGAGCGCGAGGCAGGGGTACACGCTGGATGGGTCACCGGTCCATCACAGGGCCCCACATAGACAAACAACCATTCACACACACATTCACTCCTATTGACAATTTACAATCACCAATCCACCTCATCTGCATGGCATGTTTTTGGACTGTGGGAGAAAACCGGAGTACCCAGAGGAAACCCATGCAAGCGCGGGGAGAACATGCAATCTCTGCACAGAAAGATCCCCGGTCAGGGATTCTTGTTGTAAGACGACTGTGCGCACCACAGCGCAACCTGGAAGTCCAATGATGAAAATGAAACGTAGACATCCGGTTGGTCATTGTTGTTACCTAAAGAAACATGTGGCTGTTTGTACCAGTTGTGTTTCTTTCTTGGTTCCTGCTCAGGTCAGATTTAGGTTTCTCGTCCATGGGCTCATGTTTTATGATTATGCTTTATGTTTTGAGTTTATGGTTTATTATTAATATTCCTTTATGTTTTATGTTTTGGGGCAGCACGACAAGAAGGCCCAGGTTTGATTCCCTGGCTGTGTGGAGTTTGCATGTTCTTCCTGTGCCTGTTTTGGTTTTCTTCGAGTACTCTGATTTTTTAACAAACTGCAAGTATTTAATTTAGAAAATACTACTCACATCAGTGGAGATTCATTACACTGTTTTTGTTTCCCTGTTAACCTATAACTCAGACGCACATAAGCTGGAGTGTATCAGTATATCATTCATCACATAAAATGCAGAGATTTATATTTGCCTTTCAGACGTTTGTCTCTTGTATATACGAGATATAAAATCTTTCTCCATGCAGAGACAATGCAGAAGCAATTTAAGAAAATATTTGTAAAACATATACAGACCAGAATTTCAAGAACCTGCTTTATTAAGAGGTGGTGCAGTGGCGTAGTAGATAGCACAGTCGCCACGCTGTGGCCCCGGGTCGATTCCCAGGCTGGGAGTCTTTCTGTGCAGAGTTTGCATGATCTTCCCGTGCTTACGTGGGTTTCCGGCGGGTACTCCGGTTTCCTCCCACAGTCTAAAAACATAAATTGTCCATAGGAGTGAATGTGTGTGTTAATGGTTGTTTGTCTATGTGTTTCCCTGCGATGGACTGGCGACCCGTCAGGGATGTACCTCCGCCTCTTGCCCTATGTTAACTGGAATGGACATCAGCAGACCCACGTGACCTCGAATTAGGGAATAAGAGGGTAAGAAGACGAATGAAGGAATGAATGAATGAATGAAGGAATAAATGAATGCTTTATTAAAGGAAATAGCAGTAGAGTATATACATTTTGCAGTATAATATAAAAGTATCTGTTCATAATTCCTTAAATATTGTAGCTAAACTACAGGGTGCTGAATGTTTAATAGGTTTAACACAAAACAGCAACGCTGTTGGAAACAAACTTTAGGGACTGCCTAGTATGGTAACTGTTTAGACCCTTTAAAGAAATATTGAACAGAGACAGTAAATATTTGAGTAGAACAAGTACGTTCATCTGGTTATTGATTACAATCATTTGTGCTTGACTCATGCAATACAGTAGACAGTGCTGATGTAATATACACACATAATATGCACATTTTTACAAAACAACTGGTTTTATTTGCTCACTTCTTGTTGATATAACTGACCGTTGAAGTGTGGTAACCACAGACCCAGTAGAACTCTTTCTTCTTTTATATATATCACTGACTTTTCTTTTAAAATACCGACCACTACATACATAAAGCAATGGATTAAGACAGCTGTTCAGAAATGCTAAGTACGTGGTAAATTGTAATCCAACATCTAAACTATGTTCCCAAGTTTTTAATTCCAGGACGTTGAAGTCGCAAAGTATTTGCAGGAAAGTGAAAATATGAAATGGAGCCCAACAAATGAGAAAAAACAGAGTCACAGCAGTCACTAGTACTGTGGCTTTCCTGTCGTTTGTATCCTGTGGAAAAACACCTTCTCTTCTTTTGTACAGAACCCATAAAATATTACTGCTACAAAAGACAATCGCCAGGAGTGGAAAAACAAAGCCTAAGAAGACCAGTTGAAGATTGTGTGCATGTATCCAGGAGTCAGAAGGGTAATGAATAATACAGGCTTCCATCTGAAAATCTGGGAAGTAGATCACTGTCCTGAAAGTGGCAGTTGGGATACCCATGATCACTCCAAATAGCCAGAGACAAAAACAAATGAGCTTTGCATTTTGTCTCCTTCTCAACCATCTTGCTTTTATAATTAGCACTAGTGCAAGGTAGCGGTCTATGTTCACCATGACTAGCATGAAAATGCTAGTGTACATGTTAAGAATAATAGACAGATTGACAATCCGACACATAAACTCTCCATATGGCCAGTAGAAGTGATTAAGAATGTTCATTGCCCAAAATGGTAAACATACCAGAAGGATCAGGTCAGCTAATGCCAAGTTCCCTAGGTAGATCTCAGGTACATTCCATTTGCCTTTTTGGAGGAAGAATACCAACAATACAAATGCATTGCCCAGAATCCCAGCCAAACATACAATGAATATGTATGGCGGTACAATTGCATGAACAAGATGCCAATCTGATGAGTTGAACATAGCAGGAGGGAGAAAAGTGGAATTTGGAAGATCAATTGTTGGAAATTGTTCTTCTTCAGCCATTCTTTAAAGAGAAAAAAATACCACTTTTAGGAGAACATGATTAAAAAGTCACAATTATATAAAATTGATAAGAAAAAAAACTCACCTTATGATTCAATTTTTGTACTTATAAAACTAATATTTCTAGGAATGTAGAATAATGGACATTACCAATGCACACTTCTGAGATGGAATGGAATGAGAGAGTTTACTTGTTTTAGCTAAGTACAAAGCTCTTGAACTTCTGGGCAGGGAGCACACATCACGGTGTACATAACGACATTCCTCTCCTCCCACAAGTCTTGTGAGATTAATCTTGTTTATATTTCAGCCTTTGCTCCATGAAATTCAATGCAAACTCTTAAAAACACACACAGAACAAACTGTGATTGTCTAATAAAGGTTTTCTTGTTTTTCTGTATATTCGTAGGGTAAGAATGTAATATATATATATTAATATATCCTCTTGGGAGTGTACCCCTCCGAGGTGCTAATACCCCTGGCCGTATCGTTTGAAGATCATTTTAATCGTTTCAATTTAATTAATGAGACGCAGACATCTTTCTTTTGTCTGTTGAAAAATTCTATTTAAATTCTATTCTAAAATGTTCTAGCCCTACACACAACTGCTAATTTAAACAATTTTTAACTATACATATACAAACATACATCACATGTAGCTGTTTTCCGTTATCCTGATATAACGCAGGCGCACATAAGCCGCAGGACTAAAGTATATCCTTCATCACATAAAATGCACAACTTTTTTCCTAACCACAACTATTTTTTTAACGAAAAAAAATCAATAGATTTTTAAAAATAGACTATAATATATGTATTTCTATTAGTATGTCCCGGGCCGGGGATCTTTCTTGCATGTTCTCCCCATGCTTGCATGGGTTTCCTCCGGGTACTCCGGTTACCTCCAACAGTCCAAAAACATGCAGATGAGGTGGATCGGTGATTGTAAATTGTCCATAGGAGTGAATGTGTGTGTAAATGGTTGTTTGTCTATGTGTTGTCCTGAGATGGACTGGCGACCTGTCCAGGGTGGACCCCCGCCTTTTGTCCTATGTGCGCTGGGATAGGCACCAGCAGACCCCTGTGACCACGAATTAGGGAATAAGCAAGTGGCAAAATGAATGAATGAATGAATGAATGAATGTATTAGTATACATAAAAGTAAGTGTTAATACTCATTAAAAAGAAACATAGATTATACAGGTTTAATATGTCCTTCCTTCCTTCCTTCCTTCCTTCCTTCCTTCCTTCCTTCCTTCCTTCCTTCCTTCTTTCCTTCCTTACATACACTGTCAAGAACAGGACTGCTCCACCCTACCTCCAAACACTGATTACCTCGCGCATAGCACTGTGCTCCCTCAGATCCACCAGCACTGCACGCCTTGTTCCATCCCCTACGACTCAAGGCTGATCTACCTCAAGACTCTTCTCTGTTTTGGCACCTAGATGGAAAGACGTCTGAAGATAAACCTGTTCTCGAAATACTTTTAATGACTGCCCAACGCACTTTATTAATATATTTAAAAAATAAAAAATAAAATAACAAATTCCCTCTTGCTCTTCGACTGTTTATAGTTGTTACACAGTTTGTGATTGTCGGAGTGCGAGGGGGACGAGACGAGACGAGAACACTAACATGAACATGAACATGAACTAGAACTAGAACTAGAACTTGGGAAACTTGCATTCAGGAAAAAGCAAAAATGATCCAACGGCCATAAGGGAAAAAACACCGGCTTATAACGCCGGTGAATCAGCGCTAAACGAGACTCAGCTGCGCGCTGGCAGCGCGCTGGAGACGCTCAACTGAGAGGAGGACGTGACAGCGATTGTATCTGTCAGTTGTGAAATGTTGTAGGTTATAACTTGAAGCACTTTGACGCTCTGGACAAAAGCGTCTGCTAAAGGCCTAACTGTCACTGTAACTGTAACTGTCAGGTCTTGTACCATAAGCAAGCTGAAAATGAAAGACAGAGTGTGTCAGTAGGGGTGAGTGAGAGGCGTTAAATAAATATAAAGATGGATAAAAAAAAACATGTGTTCCTTCTCCACATATGTTTAACTGTTGTTAATGTAGAAGCACACAGTTGTCTAGAATGCTTTTGTATGGTGAAGCTTTACATTTTTTTTTCACTCCAACACTGTTTCAGCATGACAATGACCCTGAGCACAAAGCCCCTGAATCTCCATTATGACATGATGTGTTATTATTATAGTGAAAATAACAAGAGTATTCGGCACAAAGTTCTGATCACCTTTGGTATGGAAGGCTTACTCCACCAGTCCCCTTTCCTCACCCTCAAGACCTCCTTCAAGCTTCAAGCTTCAAATTGAAGTGAAAAATGTTACTAGACGAGTGGAGCTTAATCACATAACAAAATGGGAATACGTTGTTTAAAATCGCATGGGTTTGTGAAGCCGTCTTTGCCAATATATTGTATGTAACACATAATCAATAATAATGGGTTACATAAACAATAATACAACTCTGTGACCAATGAGAAAATAATTGAAAACAAAGTTTTTAGCACAAAACGAGTCCCAGATAAAAAAAATAAAAGTTATAAAAAATATTTGTGTCTGCATACATAATTAACTTGCGTGGCAAATAAACAGTACGGAATAGATGCTCAGTTAGTCAGGCAAAGATCCAACATTCACATAACAGCAGAGGTCACTGTAGATTCATTCAGTCTACAATCTCTTGTATAACTTTGTGTTTCTTAAACTGGAGTTGATATTGTGAACTGAATAGCCACCCAAGTTTAGAACCTGAATGGAAACTCCATTAGCTCTTAGCCTGAAGTGTTTACCTACTATCACAAGGGTTGAGTGAGCTGTTGCTATAGTCAAGGTAAGTAGAGAGCTATGTACCTACTGTATGTCCAGACCGTGTATCCACCGACACCACAGAAACAACAATAAAATAAAAGTGTGTCCAGGAAAATAAAAATCTGAAAAGGCATCCAGCAGAGATTAAAAACCAACAGTACAACAAGTACCAAGACTGCAGCCTTTTTTTCTGTTTTCACAGCTGAACATCTCATTAACTGTTTGTCACCAAGAACATTAATGATATGGTAACTGCAGTAAAATAAGCGGTACAGGAATCAAAAACCCACCACATTGAGTGTCATGTTATAACGCAACCTCCACCCATCATGCGGGTAATCCATCTAGCATGCCTCTGCCTTGAGGTCAGGGGAAAACTCCACTGAGCGAAACAACAAGGCTTCAAGGCTGAGCAAAAAGCCTGTAAGCTAAATTACCACACAGATAGCCTTGGCGTGTCTGGTGCCTTTTTGTCTCCACAAAGTGCGCTTGTCAGAACTAGGTACCGATCCAAACTAACCAGCATAAGGAACAGCACACTATAGTAGTAGTTTATACCAATTATGAGGCTGAACTCTTGGCACATGGGCTGTCCAAAGAACCGGTTGAACTTATGAATTATAGTGAGGTCCCAAAAGGGAAGACAGCAAAGCATGAGGAGATCAGCAGCCGCAAGGTTTCCCAGGTAGATGTCCGCCACAGAGCAGTAACCTTTCTGAAAGCAGAACACGGCAAGGACAAAGGCATTGTCGAATACACCCAGAACACAGATGATGGACATGTAGGCCGGCTGTATGGAATAGACCCAATCTTATGCCTCTGTGTGGTTACAGTGCAATAGCTCCCAGTCTGTCAGTGCCAATGATGGAACGTGTTAAAAGCCATGAAAAAGGTAAAGAGAAGAAAAAAACGGTTGTGTTATATTTGCTATTAAAATAGACAAAATTAAAAATAAGAATTGTAAAAAGAGGGTGTAGTTGGAGTAGAGACAAAGAGTGTTTAAATAAGTGCCAAAGCAGAGTATGACACCCCCCCCCCCCGCCTCCCTTTTATTAGAGAGAGCATATTATCTTGGGTAGCTAATGGAGCAAAATAAATGATGCTGTGATAAACATAAAAAAAAGCAACAGATGGCTGATGTTATCTGCTTGATTGCCAGTCCATCACAAAGCACACAACCACACATGCACACACACACACACACACACACACACACACACACACACACACACACACACACACGCACACACACGCACACACACACACATTCACTCCGATGGACAATTTTAGAATCACCAATCGACCTAATCTGCATGTTTTTTCTGCATTATTGTTACCTGATTATTTTAACTTATCTATATTTGTTTTTTTTCACAAAAAGTACAAAAAAAATGTATTTTAAGGTTTGAAGAATAAATTGAAGGATGATATAATATATATTTTTATAGGTTAAATATTGAGCTGATGTCTTTTTAAGAGTGAAGTACACATTTCTTTGGTAACTGAATACCATGAATAAACATTTGCAGCCACCTTCATTCTATACTTTTTTTTTAACCAAAAACACAACAGAAAAACAAGAAACATTTTTATAATCCTGAATTCATGATTGGAGATAAATGTTTTGCACCTTAAAAGTATAAAATCATATTTTACACAGTGAAATTTTTTGTAATGCAGAATTTAATCATATTATATTTCAGTACTTTAACTCATTCTTTCTTACAATAACAATACTTTATATATACATAGATACACACATACACATATAGTATATACTTAGTAACTATAACATTTACAATGATATACGTTTTAAAAACTAATATATACTATTCTAACACACAGTGGTAATTGCTGTCATATCTTTTCTGTCCTGATATCCTTATACTATTATGGATCTTTACTATATTATGTTGTACTGCTGCATTTGGTTCATAAATACACGGTGACATAAAATGCTGTCTAACACAACTACACTGGCTACTGTTAAACATCACATGTACAACATTTCCTCCACAAAAGAAAATAAACCTTGTATTAAACAATTCATTCATTCATTCATTCATTCATCTTCTAACCCCCGAATCCAGGGTCACGGGGGACTGCTGTGCCTATCCCAGCACACATCGTGCAAGAGGCAGGGATACTGGACGGGTCGCCAGTCCATCTCAGGGCAACAAATAGACAAACAACCATTCACACACACATTCACTCCTATGGACAATTTACAATCATCCATCCACCTAATCTACATATTTTTGCACTGTGGGAGGAAACCGGAGTGCCCGAAGGAAACCCACACAAGCACGGGGAGAACATGCAAACTCCGCACAGAAAGATCCCAGCCCGGATTCGAACCGAGGACGTTCTTGTTGTGAGGTGACCGTGCTAACCACTACACCACCGCGCCGCCCGGACTTAATTCATTTACTTTTATTGTTCAGGCAAATGTTTTCCGTGTTGAAGACTGCAGCTCCATAACTTTCTTTCTGAAGTTTTTGCCGACGATCACATAGAGGATAGGATTGAGGACACTGTTGCTTAATGCCAAATATGTAAATATTTGGTTACATATGTCTACAACATTTTCTAGTGTACACCCACTTAATACTTCAGCTTTTATCAAGATGTCTAAAAAGGTTACCAGGTGAAAAGGAATCCAACACAGCAAAAAAGCCAAAAGAACAGCCAGCACCAGCACTGTGGCTTTCCTCTCTTTGTGAACTGCATTGAACCTGCCCATTTTTTGCCAGTGCAATGCTTGAATGATCTTGCATGTGCAGTAGGTGATGACAATAATAGGGATGATGAAGCCGAGCAGGACAAGCAGAATATCGCAGACTAGTTCCACCATGTGACTGGGGTAGGTCAGTATGCAAGCAGTGACTGAGTATTCTGAGATGTATTTTACCTCTCTGAATTGAAGTGTGGGCACACTCAAGATAATTCCGAAAATCCAGACGGCCGTGCAGCTTAGCTTGGCATACCAGGGACGGCGCATTCTGCCATAAGTCAGCGCAAACCCCAGAGCCAGGTAGCGATCAACGCTCACCAATACCAGGAAGTAGATGCTGCAGTACATATTCATTTTAATGCCTGTATTTACAAAACGACACATCAGTGAACCAAATTGCCATTCGAAACCACTAGCCACATTGATGGCCCAAAAAGGAAGACAGGATGTTAAAAGGAGGTCAGCAGCAGCCAGGTTACCCAGGTATATTTCCGCCACAGAACAGGCTGTTTTGTGCAGGCAAAATACTAGCAGGACAAAAACATTTCCCAGGATTCCAAACACACAGATGATATACATGTATATTGGTTGCATGGTGTACAACCAGTCCCATACCTCCATTTCAGGACACAGGCTTTGATTTGTGAGATTAGTGGAAAAGGCTGAGAGGGTTGTTCCTGGGATTTCTGTTTCCATTTGGTAGCTGTCAGGAGCTGTCATATATTAAATATAACAGATTAATAAAACCGATTGTGTTTCTCTACACAATTTTAACATATTATTTTATTAAAAAAAAAAAAAAAAGCAGCAATCACATCCAAACAACACATCCTGGAAAATTCTTTAAATAAAAAATGGAGAATGATTTTTCCCAAACCATTAGAAATAAAATGGTACATATTCTATTAAATGTATGAATAATAGCACAGTAATAGTTTTAAGCATTATAAATCATTTTTATACAATTCAATTTTTTTATTATCTTTATATCATTCTAGCTGTACGCACCTCTTCTGAATGAAATCAATCCAGAGCTGTTTTTATTCAAACTATTCGCTGGCCGTTTTCCTCTCGCTCTACTGTGCAAACCTCATGTCTGTCCTCTTTAAAAACACAGTCATTTGACTCTTTTCCCTCCTCTTCCTTTTTTTAGTTTCTTGGGCCAAAGAAAAAGACATTTCTTTTCACTGGAAACAAATACAGTTTTTCTACTACCTGACTTTGAAAGATTATGGTTTGTTTAGACATACACCAACGCTTCAACTGTTGCAAATATAAATATTTATAAGGTTAAAATAAGGGGGGTTGAGATTAAATGTAACAATTTGGTCTACAATGAAATAGAAAACGAAATGACATGTAGCTAAAACAATTACTTTGACCTTCTTTTTTTATTAAGCCATAAGAATAAAGAAACTTGAGCAAAAAACTACACGGGAAATGTCTTCTTCTTCTCCTTTCGGCTGCTCCCGTTAGGGGGCGCCACAGCGGATCGCTTTTCTCCACACTACCCTGTCCTCTAC
>JAOTRA010000002.1:9794485-9805243 GCA_026260255.1 Pseudolaguvia tuberculata | reverse complement strand
GTGTGTGAATGGTTGTTTGTCTATGTGTGGCCTTGTGATGGACTGGCGACCCGTCCAGGGTGTACCCCTTGCCTCTCACCCTATGTGTGCTGGGATAGGTGCAGCTGACCCCTGTGACCCCAGATTCCGGAATAAGTGGGCAAGAAGATGAATGAATATACTTAACACTATATCATATAATTGTATTATATGTTATATTTCTAAGGGCGGCGTGGTGGCATAGTGGATAGCACGGTCGCCTCACAACAAGAAAGTCCCGGGTTCAAATCCGGGATCTTTCTGTGCGGAGTTTGCATGTTCTCCACGCGCTTGCGTAGGGTTTCCTCCGGGTACTCCGGTTTCCTCTCACAGTCCAAAACCAAAAAACATGCAGATTAGATCGATTGGTGATTCTAAATTGTCCATAGGAGTAAATGTCTATGTGTTGCCCTGAGATGGACTGGCAACCCGTCCAGGGTGTACCCCCACCTCTCGCATCTATGGGTGCTGGGATAGACGCAGCAGACCCCCGTAACCTCAAATTCGTGAATAAGCTGGCAAGAAGATGAATGTATGAATTATATTTTTAAGAGCGGCGTGGTGACGTAGTGGATAGCACGGTCGCCTCACAACAAGAAGGTCCCGGGTTTCGTCACTGGGATAGGCGCCGGCAGACCCCCGTGATCCCGAATTAGGGAATAAGCGGGTAAGAAGATGAATGAATGAATGAATGAATGAATGAATAATACAAGCTAAATCTATTTTAATAGTTTTGATACTCACTAAATCTGCTCTGAAGAAAATGATTCAATTATTAGGAATGGAAACTACTTTCATGACGAACACAGACCTGTTTGGTACAGACATGTTTTTAATATGCTTTTTCTAATAAAGACATTTTTCTCAGCTACGGGATGTGTAAGTTTAGGATTAAAGTCTAAGTCTAACAGCTGTATGCTATCTGGTCTTAGCACCTTTTCTTCAAAAGAAACAGATCTGAAAGCAAGCTTTATTTAACAGGCATCCTTTGAAAGTATTGTTTCTCAGAAGAAACAGAAAGTCAATCCAACAACTGGAACTTTTCCAGAAATGAAATAATTACAAACACTTTTGTTCTTTCCTTATTTACCAAATGCCATTCTCGATAAATGAAGACATATTTCAGCGTCAACTGAAACGATTCGGCTGTTGAAAATTCTTTCTTTGCATTTGAAAGTCATAAAATACTGATTCTGCAACATGTTGGATCAGCAGCTATCGAGACTAATATCATTAAAATGTTGCAAGAAGGTTTTCAGATATGAATAAAAGCTAACAAACAATAACTACGCTTCTTTCTTTTTGTTTGCAGACAAAAACTGGTCTTGCTCTTTTATACGATGAAAAGGCCTGTAATACCTTTGACATCTGTTTGAAGTTGACGAAAGACATTTTGACCATACAGAAACAGGATGTGGTCTGCATAGGTGGTGGTGTTGGTGGTGGTGTCGGTGGTGATACACATTTAAATGTAAGTACTGAGGACTTAAACTACACCAAAAATGTTATTTCAATGTTGGATCATCTCAAACAGCAGGACATGTTTAACATTGTCTATAGGACCATTAGTTTGTAATAAGAAGAACTCAAGCAAGTATATTTTTAATATAAACTTTTGTAAGCCACATCATTTGGCTTAATCTCATTCATTCATTCATTCATTCATTCTTATTCCCGTATCCGGGGTCACGGGGGTCTGCTGCGCCTATTCCAGCGCACATAGGGTGGAGGCGGGGGTACACCCTGGACAGGTCACCAGTCCATCTCAGGGCAACACATAGACAAACAACCACTCACACACACATTCACTCCTATGGACAATTTACAATCACCAATCCACCTCATCTACATGTTTTTTTGGACTGTGGGAGGAAACCAGAGCACCCGGAGGAAATTAATTAATCAGAAACAATTAATCTGAATTATGTCTAATTGCATGTACAGAATCACAATTTATTCCTCAGTAAATATATTGGTTTTAACACATTCCAATAGAAGCCACCATTATTTACATCAGCACTGTATTATACAGTTTTCTGTACCAACAGTGTTTATTATTATTTTTTCTTCATCTATTTATTCCTAATTAGAATAATTTATGGTTAAACATTCTGTCTGGTTTCTCTTCACATTCCTCCACAGTTTTTTTTTGACCGGGTCAATGGTCTTACATTTCATATTTTTGCTGTGTAGGTGGTGCAGAGATATAGGTTGACATTTCTTGTGGCTTTATTTTTGTTATCTGCTGCATAATTACTGCATAATTATGGAATCTGTCATTGTTTATACAGTGATCCCTCGTTTTTGGCGGTTAATGGGAACCAGAACCTTCCGCGAAAGCTGAAAAACCGCAAAGTAGTATTTCCCCCTAGGAATTTTTGTGTAGGCGGGTTACTGTACAAGAATGTTTTAAATATGTAATCCACTCGTACTCTTATTGGTCGATGTCACATCGGAAACCAATCAGGTGCCTTTATGAAAGCCCGTGGTATGTACAGTACTGAGTCAACTCATCTCTTTGGTTGACATGCAGGTTTCCTTCTCTCTCTCTCGCGCATCAACATGAAACAACGCTCCTTTCCACAATGTGGCTGCTGCTGAACCGCCAAGCACTGAAGCCGCAAAACATGAAGCGCCAAGTGGCCAGGGAACACTGTATAGGGAACACTGTATAGGGAACACTGTATAGGGAACACTGTATGTATTTAGATGTAACGAAAAAAAAAGCATATAAAGGACATACACTATGTGGACAGAAGTATTAGCAGTCCACGACAACCATACATGTCTTTAGCATCTCATATTGCTGTGGGGATTTATATACCTGCACCACTGTGGAAACAGTTAGAGTATGAAAGGGTTATGGGTGTCCGGGTAAAGGTTTGTCAAATATTATGGTCTGATAATTATGTTGCAGTCATTATCCTGCCAACTAAATTCCCCTTTTTTAAAGCACAGAACTGTTGTACTCCGAAGACAAGCAACTGGTGGTCTTGGTCTAAGCATCAAAGTAAGATCATTTTGTTTGCTTATTTGAGTATTGTAATGTGAATGCATTAATTGATTATGATTATTGATATTATTATTATTATTATTATTATTTTGGGCGTGGCTTAGTGGTGTAGAGTTTGCGTGTTCTCACTGTACGTTAAGTTGATTGGTGATTCTAAATTGCCCATAGCAATAAGTGTGAATGTGTGTATGACCAAGTGATGGACTGGCAACCTGCCCAGGGTGTACCCCTCCTGCATTTTGCCCTTCAGAGAGCAGGGATAAGGAGGGAATAAGTAGGTATAGAAAACGAATTAATTATTGATTTAATGAATGAATGAATAGATGAGCGGGGGCAGCGCGGTGGCGTAGTGTATAACATTGTTGCCTCACAACAAGAAGGTCCCGGGTTCGAATCCCGGGCCGAGGATCTTTCTGTGAGGAGTTTGCATGTTCTCCCCGTGTTGCGTGGGTTTCCTCCAGGTACTCTGGTTTCCTCCCACAGTCCAAAAAGGTGGATTGGTGATTCTAAATTGTCCATAGGAGTGAATGTGTGTGTGAATGAGATGGACAGCTGACCCATCCAGGATGTACCGGCTCTCACCCTATGTGTGCTGGGATAGATGCAGCAGACCCCCGTGACCCCGATTTAGGGAATAAGTTGGTAAGAAGATGAATGAATGATGAATGAATTATGAACCATCTTTAGAGCCGCAAACAGATATTATGACGATATTCAAAGTTAGTTAACCATGCCATCACCATGTTCATTTAGGAAGTGGTGGGTTGGTGGTTAAGGTGTTGGACATGCCACCACCATGGGTCCCAGAGCAAGGTCCTTAACCACCAATTGCTTAGCTGTAAGTCGCTCTGGATAAGGGCGTCTGTCAAATACTGTAATTGTAAAACACTGACACTGGAGTCTGCTGCGCCTATCCCAGCACACATAGGACGAGAGGCAGGGGTACACTCTGGACGGGTCCCCTCCGTAACACATACTGGCAATATCAAATACCCGGCTACTGGTGTGTGTTTATTTCAATGTTTCCATCTGCAATCTTTCTTTTCATTAGTGGATCTAGTCATGTATATCAGTTGAGAAAAAAGCATTTCATTTTAAATGTGTTGGCTTAAATATAATAAAAAATAAACACGTAAAAGGACCTTCCAAAACTTATTATTAATCTATCCTTTAAATGTTATTTAATATATATATTAAATAACATTTAATAGACAGGGGTACATCCTGGATAGGTCGCCAGTCCATTGTACAGGCGAACAACCACTCACACACACATTCACTCTTATGGGCAGTTTAGAATCACCAGTCAACCTAATTTTTTGACTGTGGGAGGAAACCGGAGTACCCAAAGGAAACCCATACAAGTGCAGGGACAACATGCAAACTCTACATAGAACCTTGTTGTACTACTACGCCACCGGCGCCGTCCTGATTTACAAGTTAGAATTGATTTTCCGCTTTTTTTTTAACACGCAACAAAGTTAAATAATCGGTTATGTATCAGACACATGGTGGTTCTGTGTGGATAAATCTGCTATGGAGATAAAATGGGGAATGCTTCAAATTCTTTATGTCACCCAGAAGAAACTATGACGAGTTAGTAAAATTGAATGATTGGCTAAGATATGAATTGTAGCTTGTGTAATCAGGTTTTCTAAATCACCTGAAGAGTATTTTATTTATTTCAGGGAGGTGCTGAGCATAAAGTGCCTGTGGTCATTTCGAAAATTTTTAAAGATCAAGTAGGTAAGGCACTACTGAGGTTTTTTCTAATTTATTTCTACACATGATATTTTAATATCAGAAAATGCATTCTAAAGCCAGGCGCTGTTTAATATTTTAAGACAGCCTGTTTAATAAGTGTATCATTAAAGGCCATATGCTTATCCCTAGTATCCTGATGCATTGCCAAGTTTCGAACCATATAATCTCTAATGTAGGGGGTGTAGTAGTAGAATCCATGACGCAGAGTACTCCAGCAAGTTACTTCAGTCAATAGGGTTTATTCCAAAGGTGGGGCAGATTAAGGGTGGGAACAGACAAACAAACAGGAAAATGGCAAACAGGTCCAAAACGTTAGGCTAACTCATAATCAGGTTAAACATGCAAAAGGTCATAATCTGTTATATCTAGTTATGAAATACTGAGACGCTTGGTAAGTTTGGTTAACAAAACAATACTTCGCAATGTGTTCAAAGGATGACCCGGATGACCCGGAACAGGAAGTCTGCTTCTCAGAATTCCGGAGACTGCACCCTAGTGTAGTTTTCAGGGATCACTGCATCCCTTACATAATCTGTGAGTCGTTTATATATAAGCAAGCAAGATGAATTCGATACTAGGTTAAGTTCTCTCAACCCAAAGACGTTATTTTCTATTAGTCCAGAACATTTGTCTCAATAACAGATTAGTGAAAGGCATATATCATGCATGATATCTGAGTTTTATGCCTGGAAAAAGATCAAGGTAGATTGACCGGACGAGCTTTACAGATTTCTCGATCAAAAGAAAGAATAGAAGCAAATGACTGAAACGATCACCTCTGATCACCAGATCAGCGTGAGGCTGTATGCAGAGTTGTTGTATTTCAAACATGCTGTTTAGTCACATTTGAAAAAAAAAACCTATACTCTGATTCTTTGCAAGGATTTGTGACGAATTCTCCTTAATAACTTATATAAAACTGGCATAACCAGTAGAGAATGAATCGACCATTTAAACCCATGTGTCTTTTCATTTTAGGCAGCTACCGAAACACAAATGTATCTGTTCTTCATAATGAAAAATGAGCTGTATTATCAATTGCATGAGTCTTGGATTAAAACCACTTTTGTCCAGCACAGTGCTAAAGGCTATATTGGCAGACGTCTCAGTCACTGGGGCTGATTGCCATTTCCATCACATTAGGACATATGAAATGACTAATTGGATCCTAATGTCTCCATTAACCTTTGCCACCTTGTGTCTGGCCTGCAGCTGATCAGACAGGGATGCTGTTTATCGGCGATGCTGTGTTACAGGTTAGTAAAGCGAACGTTAGCTTCCTTTTATTCTCCACAATGACCAGGGGCCATAGGTGCATGTCAAAGCAATGTCTTCTCTGCATCCTAATGATGTTTCTCTCTGATTCATTTTCTTAAGGTCAACTGTGGGTTTAACCTTTGATCTCATTTTTATCCATCGAAAGAATGAAATGAATGATACAATAATATGTGCACTTTTACTACCCCAACCTCATCTAGAAAAAAACCTGATGTATTTTATTGAGCCCCTTTTTTGTTTGTAATCAATGTTTGGGACTTTGTACTGTTGAAAGATGATGGTATGAAAGATTGTCTGCCATCAGCAAAACTGTGAACATTCCTATCAACCTTTGATGAAAGAATACTAAAATACAAAAAATGTAATTTCATTGTGATTTGACCTCCAGAAATGTGCACCATCAAAACTATGTGTTAGTGACTGACAGGTTTATGAATAAAAAGTATACATTGAGTGTAGACAAATTTATGCATTAATCTAGCAAGTTGAGTTTTTTTTTAATGCAGATTCGTTACGGTCATAAATCATTGAGTTGGGATTGATGCAACTCAATAAAATGCAAATGTCATTTTATTTAACCTGAACCTAAACCTGAACCCAGTCCATAACTGGCAAAAAAGCTAAACTAAAACATAGGGGTAGAATTATCTAAGCTAATATGGGACATTATTAACTAAACATGAAACACCAGAACACAATAAATACAGAGGAAGACTCACATGACACAACATAAGACATCCCACATCTAGGGTTTGTAAAGGGTATAATAAAAAAAAAAAGGTCTTGGTGTTAGATTCCCAAAATCACCCAACCGGGCTAAACAATACGCTGGTTAAACAGAAATAAAATCATGATGTTTTTAGAGATTAGAAGTGAAACATTGAGAGCATCTCTTTGCCGTGGCTCCAGACCAACATAACAAACAAAAGAAGCCTAGAAAGGAAAAACAACTAAGTTCCCTAATTACAGGGAAACAAATAAAACAAAATACAGCCAAATTCAATAAACAATGCCCAACAGATTTACACAATCCCCCCCCCCCCCCCCAAAAAAAAAAATACCAAGGCAGGACATCCCATCGCTCTATTTTACAAAGCGTGTAAATTTAACTTTAGCAAGGAATATAAGCTAACGTTTAGCCACAAAACATTCGTTGTGGTACAATAGTTTGGCTGCCGGCTGGTGGAGGAATCCAGGAGCTCCGAACGCCAACACGTTTACACCAATAGCAAGCTCCAGGACTGCCTGCAATCGGCATCCTTAAAAAAGAAACGTAGATCGAGCCTTAATCGAGCGACCAATAACACGGCAACACTCCAGCATCGTTCAACCTATGGGAAGCAGAGAGGAAATAAAAGCGACACAGTGCACTGCAGAAGAATAGCAAAAAAAAAAAAAAAAAATCATTCTCATTACAAAAGGGCAAAATCCCATGACAAAGAATTAAAGAAATTAAACAAGGCATGAAGTTATAAAAAAAAGAAAGACAATTAAAACAAATGTACACTTCTGCATTGTCAATGTAGGAAGCGTAGCTAAGGGCAGGAGCACTGTTTTAGTTGGGGCAAAGGTGTCAAACTCATTTCCTGGAGGTTTGGTGTTCCTGCATAGTTTAGGTCCAACTTGACGCAACACACCCACCTCCAAGTATCAAGTATACCTAGCAAGACCTTGATTATTTAGTTCAGTTGTGTTTGATTAGGGTTGGAGCTAAACTCTGCAGGAAACCAAACCTCCAGGAATTGAGTTTGGGGTTATGTCTACTGTATTCTAAGACAACACACTTAGGGGTCCTGCAGAGCTCTGTTTTATTAGTAGTGGCAATGTGCATTGTGTGTGGTAGAGGGATCAACCTCATATTCTTTCATACCGCCCCAAATTATGAACAGTCTCTCTGATTATAGGTAAGTTTTTAGCTTCACACTAATGATGCACGATTGTCAGGAAGCTGCGCTTTGTTAAAAATAAACTAACAAAACCATAACCTTCTTTTCGGCTTTATCAAGTGTCCAAGACTCCTAACCTACAGTATCTGAAGTGATAAAATTCAAGTCTAAATAACCTTTTTTGTCCTTTTATTCTTCTGTAGGTTAGAAATGTACTCATGTTATATAATGTTATATATAACAGCTGTTAATGGAATTAATGATTAGATTGGGATTTGAAATGAGCGTCCTTTGTAAAACGATATAAAACTCAAAAAGTAGATCAGATTTTCTGTCTCTGTGTTTCAGAGATACATTTACATTGAACCATCAACATTATATTGTCGCATGTTTACGTATTAATTACTGCACTTCCTCTTACTATAAAGACATCAAACACATTGTAGCAACTTCATTCTAAATTATTTTGTAACTTTTATTTTATTGCAAATGCTGAAAGTGTCTTTTTTCACTTCTACAATTTTATTCCATTTGTGAATCAATACTATTACCAATACAATAGAAATACAATGCTATAGGAGAAATGGTTTCTTGTCTAAACTTCAGAATGAAAAACAAATTTACGCCCAATTCTGTTTATTATTGTATAATTGGACACAATTGTCACGCCCTACTGCTTCCTCGTCACTAACCACCATCGCCCGCTGATTGAGGATGCGATCAATCAGCTGGGCGATGGTGCGTTATTTAAGGTGAGCGCCATCTTTACAAGGCGCGGATTATTTTTTGAGCTATACCTTTGCGGTTATGTGGATAAGTATTCGTCTGATCTCAGAATCTGCTCCCTGCTCCATGTTCGAGTCCCAGAAGATAAGTACAGTTTTCATTAGAGCAGCGTTGCTGCGCGGTTTCATTTTGATTTCATTTAGTTATAAATCTGATTGTACTTGCCTGTAAATAAAAGTGTGTTCCCTAACGTCTGACTCCGGTTGGTATTCGAATCCCGTAACAACAATGATGCAAGAACCCAAATATATAATTACAAAAGTTTAAATGAAATCCAAAATGCTTCTAAAACTTACACGACTGATATACAACCACTATCACCACTATCACCAATATCACCACTATCGCCAATATCACCACTATCATCAATATCACCACTATCATCAATATCACCACTATCATCAATATCACCACTATCACCAATATCACCACTATCACCAATATCACCAATATCACCACTAACACCAATATCACCACTAACATCAATATCACCACTAACACCAATATCACCACTAACACCAATATCACCACTAACATCAATATCACCACTATCATCAATATCACCACTATCACCAATATCACCACTAACACCAATATCACCACTATCATCAATATCACCATTATCACCAATATCACCACTATCACCACTATCACCAATATCACCACTAACACCAATATCACCAATATCATCAATATCACCACTATCACCAGTATCACCAATATCACCAATATCTTCATTATCACCATTATCACCAATATCACCACTATAATAAATATCACCACTAACACCACTATCACCAATATCACCACTAGCACTAATATCACCACTAGCACCACTACCACCAATATCATCACTATCACCAATATCGCCATTAACACCAATATCACCACTATCACCAATATCAACATTATCACCAATATCACCACTAGCACCACTACCACCAATATCACCACTATTATTAATATCAACACTATTACCAATATCATCACTAGCACCACTAGCACCACTATTATTATCACCACTATCACCACTATTATTAATATCACCACTATTACCACTAGCACCAATATCACCACTATCACCAATATCACCACTATCACTAATATCACCAATACCACCACTATCACCAATATCACCACTATCGTCAATATCACCACCATCACCAATATCAGCACTATCGCCAATATCACCACCATCACCAATATCACCACTACCACCACTATCACCACTACCACCAATATCACCACTATCACCAATACCACCACTATCACCAATATCACCACTATCACCACTACCACCAATATCACCAATACCACCACTATCACCAATATCACCACTATCACCACTATCAATGAAAGGACCGTAAAATGCTGATGTCATTAAACACAGCTAGCGGTTGAAAGTTGAAGAAACATTCTTTAATAATATTTATTAATTAGCAATCTGACACTGCTTATTTAGTTTAAGTTACATGAGCCAGCAATGCTAATTTTGAAGGCAGATTAGATTAAAATATCCTAATAATAGCAAATAGGAACTGAAGTCTGATTGGACAAAAAAATCTAACACCTACGTCAAAGTCAAAGTCAATGAAGTTTTATTGTCATTCTAACCATACATGATGGATCAGTATACAGCCCAGTACCACCAAGCGACCACTGTGGGTCCCTGAGCAAGACCCTTAACCCCCAAACGCTAAGTTGTAAGTCGCTCTGGATAAGGGCGTCTACCAAATGTTTAACTGTAACAACAACAACAACAACAGCAACAACAACAACAACAACTACAACAGTGCAAACAGTGAGACAATTGACACATGAAGACAGCATACAAGGACAACAACACAAAGACATAGACACCGACTAAGACCGGCAGTGAGGTAGAATGAGATGGTTAAAAAAAATATATCAATAGACAGATGCAATTAAAGTGAAGTACACACACAGACACACACACACACACACACACACACACACACACACACACACACACACACACACACACACACACAC
>JAOTRA010000002.1:9768329-9781112 GCA_026260255.1 Pseudolaguvia tuberculata | reverse complement strand
TAAACTCTTCCACCTTCACTACCACTTCTCCCTGCAACCTCACCACTCCATTACCTTCCCTCTCATTCACACACATGCACTCAGTCTTACTCCTGCTGACTTTCATTCCCCTTCTCTCCACCTCTCCAGATTCTTCTCAACCTGCTCTCTATCCTCACCACAATTAACAATATCATCTGCAAACATCATCGTCGTTTGAAAATAAAATGACAAAATAAATAAATGCCTACTTTCTCACTTCTCTTCTTAGCCTTAAGTCAGCCTTAAGTCTTAGCCTTCTTAGGCAGTCGTTTTATTCTGATTTTTGTTCATGTCAGATTTTGTATGTCTGCTTACATTATATCTGTGGTTATAGATATCAGATAATCAGCGTGAACAGTCCAAGAAAGAACAGTTTCTATATCCAACACAGTGTCCTGTCATAAGAAAGAAAACTAACATGGAAGACACTGAAGGCAGCATTTATGCTTTAGGTATCATAGGGAAAAACTAACACCGAAGACACTAAGGAGCACATTTTAATTGAGAAGTTGATCTTCCTGGGCCTAAAGACCTCCTTCTGCAACTTTATTTTAAAAGAATATGCTAATGATAAAACATTGCAAATGTGTTCTGTAAAGACCAACACAATACACAATACTCAATATGCAATACACAATACACAATACACAATACACAATACACAATACACAATACACAATACACAATGCACAATACACAATCCACAATCCACAATCCACAATAAGCAATACACAATACGCAATGCACAATCCACAATCCACGATACACAATTCACAATACACAATGCACAATCCACAATCCACAATGCACAATACACAATACACAATACGCAATCCACAATACACAATACGCAATATGCAATACACTATATGCAATCCACAATCCACAATACACAATCCACAATATTGTGTACAATACCACAATACACAATCCACAATACGCAATACACAATCCACAATACGCAATACACAATCCGCAATACACAATACACAATACACAATACACAATACACAATACGCAATACGCAATACACAATCCACAACCCACAATCCACAATACGCAATACACAATACACAAATGCACAATACACAATACACAATACACAATACGCAATACACAATACACAATACACAATAAACAATACGCAATACACAATCCACAATACGCAATACACAATACGCAATGCACAATCCACAATCCATGATACACAATTCACAATACACAATACACAATACGCAATATGCAATATGCAATATGCAATACACAATACACAATACGCAATATTCAATACATTATACGCAATACACAATACACAATACACAATACACAATACACAATCCACAATCCACAATACACAATAAAGAATAAATAAAACAAATTTACATAAAGTCTCAGGAATTCAAACATAACTGTGGTCCACATACTGATCATCTGTTCTGCACATGATCACCTCACAACAAGAAGGTTCGATTCCCGGGTCGGGGATCTTTCTGTGCAAAGTTTGCATGTTCCTCACGCGCTTGCGTAGGTTTCCTCCCACTGTCCAAAAACATATACATTAGGTGGATTGGTGAGTCTAAATTGGCCATAAAATCCCAGCCATTAGGGTTGCACAAGTCAGTGCAGCCTTAGTGCCGGTTCAAAACCCGGATAAATGGGAGGGTTGCATTAGGGAGGGCATCCAGCCAAGTCGAATGTGCAGATCATGGGGTTGACCCGCTGTGGCGACCCCTAATGGGAGCAGCTGAAGGACCAAAAAAAAGAAGAAAAAATTGTACAATAAAATGTGCAAGACCAGACTGAGTAAAATAAGTATCTCAGTACATCCTATAATATAACAAATGCTTCTTTTGCTAATAATATAATTTAGCTGATTGAAGCTTCTTTGTAACTATCTGTTTTCATATGAATAATTATTGTAGTAACTTGATTAGATTCATTCGATTTGTTATTACAGTTTTATAATAGTGAGTATAAAGTGTACAAATATAATTTTTTTATTAATTCCAGATCAAAACCACAAACAAATACTATTCTCCTGATGAGCAGGTATGTCTTTCTGACATTGTGTTTCTATTTATTTAAAATGTTTTAATATACATTACAGCCTATGATATTACAATAATAACATGCAACATTATTCTAATTAAATGTTTGCTTTTCTGGATATTTAATGAACTAAGAGTTTAATCAAAGAGTTTAATGATATTATATTTCTATGTATGATTCTGTTTGAATTTATTGAACTGAAAAAAATAATAATAATAAATAATAATAAATAAACATTGTAAAATACTTACATTATGTGTGACTTTAATCCCGTGTTTATACATTTTTGTATCTATAGTTATTATGTTACTTGCCAGTATCTATAAATAAAAGAATACTTATACATAAAGTAAACGTTGCTGTTGAAAATGCTGTTGTGTGTTCAGTGATAGATGTGTAGACTTCTCTCTGGAATTTGTAGGTAATTGATTTTTAGCTTGCGAATATTTTTCCTTTCAGATCGTCTATATGGGTTGGGTGTGTGAGCACCTTGATAGGAGCAATGCCAGCCAGATTCCAAGCTTCAAGTTTTTGGCATTAAAAGGATCCTCTCTCTACATTCACAGAGGTCCTCCTGTAAGTCCATAACTCTGTGTAATAACAGTCCAAACACTTTCTCCACCTAATATAAATCATAAAGTGTAGAAACCCTAACCAAGGACACTTTTAAGCCAAAGGGATAAAGCAGTCAATCTTGTGCTTGGCTGCGTTCCTACCATAAACATCTTTTAGGCAGCTCTGGTTCTTTGCAGATGTCAGTGCATCTTTCATAGTCATATATAATGACTCCATTAGTTTTAATGGACTGTATAAAAGAAAAGCTATTAACACCTCTCATAATAGGGCACAAGTTATTTGTGACAAATGTTTTATCATTTTATTTCTTTCAACAAAATGAAACACAGTTCTGTACTTCCATAAACATGTGACAAAATGGCTTTGTACATAATTACATTTTAAACTTATTACTGACAAAATAGATTTATTTAATGAAAAATATTTCATTTATTTTGAAAAGTTCACCATAAGATTGTGTATCTGTGACAGTTATGTTCATAGTACTCATTAAGGCAAATCAAATTTACAGATTTAAAACATCTTATCTCTTCTGGTATGTCTAAGATGAAGTTTCAGCAGTGTGGGTCATGCAGAAAAATATGATGAAGAATATGCAAATGTATTAAACAAAAACCCTACCATTATGGTTGCAAAGTGCATTTTCAGTGCCTGATCCAAGTCTGCTTAAATGGGGAGGGTTACATTAGGCATTAAGTGTAAAACCACGCCAAATCAAATATGCAGACAGGAATCTCCATGGACAATGATGTTTGCGGATGTTTTGTGGTGATTTGTGGTGAGAATAGGAAGCAGGTTAAAAAGAATATGGAGAGGTGAAGGTACTCGCTGGAGAGAAGGGCAATGAAAATCAGTAGGAGTAAGACAGATGACATGTGTGTGAATGAGAAAGAAGGCAGTGGAGTGGTGAGGTTGCAGTGAGAAGAGGTATTGAAGGTAGAGGAGTTTAAGTACCTGGGGTCAACAGTGCAAAGTAATGGAAAGTGTGTTAGGGAAGTGAAGAAAAGAGTGCAGGCAGGGTGGAGCATGTGGAGAAGAGTGGCAGGAGTTATTTGTGATCACCGAGTCTCTGCAAGAGTGAAAGGGAAAGTTTATAGGACTGTAGTGAGACCTGCGATGTTGTACGGTTTAGAGACAGTGGCGTTGTCAAAAAGACAGGAGGAGGAGCTGGAGGTGGCAGAGTTGAGATTTTCATTGGGAGTGACGAGGATGGACAGGATTAGAAATGAGTTTATTAGAGGGACAGCGCATGTGGGATGTGTTGGAGACAGGGTGAGAGAGTCTAGGTTGAGATGGTTTGGACATGTGCAGAAGAGACATGTGCAGAGGAGGGACATGCAGTATATTGGTAGAAGAATGCTGAGGATGGAGGTGGCTGACAGGAGGAAAAGAGGAAGACCAAAGAGGAGGTTTATGGATGTGGTGAGGGAAGATATGCAGGTAGTTGGGGTGAAAGTGGCAGATGCAGAGGAGAGGGTAGTGTAGAGAAGAGCGATCCGCTGTAGTGACCCCTAACGGGAGCAGCCGAAAGGAGAAGAAGAAGAAGATGCAAGATGCAAGTGTATTAAACAAAATTGTGCAAACACTGATGTTGCTAATTCCAATCTTTCATCATTTTTTTATTTTTACTTTAGGCTGGTGCATTAGAATGGGCTCAAGCTGAGGCTACATTTAACCTCTGTGAGGTTCTCTTTAAGGTTCATAAGGTAAAGTATTGTGTTACCTATTAGCATTTTATGCCAGCAGCATGTGCTTTCACCTGTTCTACTCACGAAAATTGGGTCCCTGCAAACGGTCACGTATAATGAGTTGGATGTTTTCTGCCTAGCTGTGGATAGCTGAAGACTGCTGGGTTCAGCCGAAGTTGTGTATGGGCCTGCAGCAGGACTGTGAGCTACGGGACAGCGAGGGGTTCAGCTTTAGTGTGCTGGTGGGTCATGGTCAGAGCTACTGCTTCAGTGTAGAGCTGGGTACAGAGTTGGCACTGTGGGAAGAAGCCTTCCAGAAAGCTGTATTCATGGAGGTACAGAGAGCGGGGGTGAGTGCCAAGAATATCTCTAGTATTAATATCTGTTTAATCGTATGTATATTGTACAGATAATTAGGGATCCTACAAAGTTCTAAATGTTTGAAACAAGCAAAGAGTCGGAATTATGAAGTACACCCAAGAGATAGTACGGAAAATCGTACTGCTGTATAAGGTCATGGTCAATTTTAATTATAGACAACCTTAAATCGGGCGGCGCAATGGGATAGTTGTTAGCACAATTGCCTCAAAACAAGAAGGTCCTGGGTTGGATTCCCGGGCCAGGGATCTTTCTGTGTAGTGTTGCTTGCATGGGTTTCCTCCCAGAGTCCAAAAACATGCAGGTCGAGTGAATGTGTGTGTGAATGGTTGTTTGTCTGTGTGTTGCCCTGCGATGGACTGGTAACGTGTCCAGGATGTACCCCCACCTTTCCCACTATGTGCGCTGGGATAGGCACCAGCAGACCCAGGTAACCCGGATTAAGTGGGTAAGAAGAATGAATGAATGATGACAACCTTAAAACACTCTAATGCTACTTGATGTGCTTTACAATAAAAATAATAAAAATAATAATAATAATAATAATAATAATAATAATAATAATCTTAAAATACAAAGATTAAAAGGTAAATCAAAAACTTTACACATAAAACTAAATAAAAAACAGGAATAAGGATTTCATGATTTAAATGCAGGTAAAGAGGATGATAAACTAATAAAGTGTGAATGTAAACCTAACAGAGTATAAAATGTGTGACTTAAAACGTGGGCTTTATTTTTATAATATAAATGCATTTTACTGTATAGACTTTATGGTCAACTCACTCAAGAAGGTCCCTGGTACTCTGGTTTCCTCCCACAGTCCAAAAACATGCAGATTAGGTGGATTGGTGATTGTAAATTGTCCTTAGGAGAGAATGTGTGTTTGTCTATGTGTTGCCCTACGATGGATTAACGACCCGCCCACAGTGTACCCCCGCCTCTTGCCCTTTGTGTGCTGGCGTAGGCACCATCAGACCTCCGTGACCCTGAATTAGGGAATAAGAGGGTAAGAAGAATGAATGAATGAATGAATGAATGAATGAATGAATGAATGAATGAATGAATGCTCCGACTCTAGTATTATATAACTCCATGCTTCGATGCTTTGATGGAGTTTTGGTTCCTTGCCCCTGTCACCCTGTTTAAATGTTTATTATTTATTTCTTTTTAATGTGATTTTGTAAAGCTGCTTTAAAACAATCTTAATTTTTATAAATAAAGGTAACTTCACTTTTTTTCACCGACTTGATTTTTTTTTCAAATCAAGAAAAATCACAATAATGTTTTATAAACTCTTTACATTCATTAAATAGGACAATAATCAAATAATTATAAGTAATACTTATGTCAGTCATAACTTTCTAAACGTGCATTCTTCGTCGTGCATGAAAAAGAACCGTTTTGTGTTTTTTTGTTAAATATTGATATACTGATGTCATTATGCATTCTGTCGTCTGTCGGAATTCCAAAGCAGCTCGAAAGCTAATTTAGCTGATGGTGCTAAATGTCACTTTTTGGGTGGCATAATTAATGTACTGATTAACTTAGCCAATAATGACATCTTAAATTTTTAGGTTTTCTAATTGAATATGGTATGTCATGCTAATTTAGGCATTATAACTCCTTAACATGATAACATTACCATTAGCTGTACGAAACACAATCCGAATAAAATACACCGTTAGTTATTCATTTACAACTGACCCATTTCTTTGAATTATCTTGGCAGTCCAGATCAAAAACGAGGAACTGAAGCCATGCCTGTATTTTCCCATGTGATTTGTCCTTTATGAACATTATTATTGCTTTAATTAAATTTCACTAAAGAAACTGTTTTGTAAGACTTACCCTCACTGAGCCGTTAAATTACCTCTGCTGCACTAAGTCTGACATCATCGTCGGTTTACTGACAAACTCCAATAGAACTTTTGTAAAGTGTGAACTTACTTAAGTTTAGGAGGTGAAGGATGTAATCAACAAACTGTTCATTAAGAACATTGGCTTTTTAAGCGTAGGAAAGGTCAAGCTCATCACATTTTACAGCTCCAAATCATAGATGATACGCAGTCATTAACGGATGATGGGAAACATTCCTTATTGCGTGGAACTCCAGAAAAAACCCGAACTGAATAGATCATTTACATTATGATCACGTCAGGACATCCTACAAGACATAAATAAAGGGGTCTACGGGACTACCAGGTTAGACCTTCACAGAATATGGTGGATTTCTAGCTATGATCATGAATCTATACAGTTTGCAGGGCTGCGTGGCGGCGTAGTGTATAGCAAGAAGGTCCCAGGTTTAATTCCCAGGCCGGGGATCTTTCTGTGTGCATGTTCTCCTTGCACTTGCATGGGTTTCCTCCCACAGTCCAAAAACATGTAGATGAGGTGGATGGGTGATTGTAAATTGTCCATAGGAGTGAATGTGTGTGTGTATGGTTGTTTGTCTATGTGTTGCCCTGAGATGGACTGGTGACCCGTCCAGGGTGTACCCCCCGCCCTATGTGAGCCAGCTGACTCCCGGGAACCCGAATTAGGTAAGAAGATGAATGAATGAATGAATGAATGATTATACAGTTTGCAAAGAGACTAATT
Source organism: Pseudolaguvia tuberculata (assembly GCA_026260255.1). Lineage (NCBI taxonomy): Eukaryota > Metazoa > Chordata > Actinopteri > Siluriformes > Sisoridae > Pseudolaguvia > Pseudolaguvia tuberculata. Next base: position 9,773,796 of record JAOTRA010000002.1, on the reverse strand, counting down.
AACAGACTTTTCTTTTACAAGGCTTAGTAGATGATAACCACTTTAGCTGTCCAAGGATCCTTTAATTAACACTTATATATAAATATACTTATATACATGATAATATGTTTAAGGAAAATAAATTACAAATACTTTCAAAACTAGCCAACGTGCCTGCATATGATTAGTGTTTTCATCCAAAATACAGCCATGCGTGCATAGATGTACATCTTGAGATGTTAGGTCAAGGATTTAAGAAATGGCTAGCAGTGCATGATGTAATATTTCTTTTTTGTAGAATAGAAATTGAGGTTAAGAAAAGGCAGCTCGAAGCCTGAGGGCTGTGATGCTCGGTACCCTTAACTAGAGACATTTATAAATAATACAAAGAAAAGAAGCAGTCAGAACAGATTTTAATGCATATAATACAGCACAAACACAAATTTAGCACGTGCAAACTTTACCACCAATGGTTTGCACCAATGTGCAACAAACGCCAAGAGATGGACTGGTTCCTTTTTTTTTTTTATGTGAAACAGCATGACAGATCTAATAATCATATCATATATTCTGTGGAGTTTTCAAATGGCAAGTCATAGCAAGTTCATGAGGATGATGCCTCCAAGTTCTGCTTCCTTCCCCTTTAACAGAATGAAGAAAAAAAAATCCAAAGGCAAGCTCTTAATAGAAACAGTTGAAAAGTTCATCGTAGATTTAAAAGTTAAATCTGCTCTTTCAGGATGTATTAATTGAGATTAAAGACTTAGTGCAATTAATCCAACAAAATTCCTTTTATCGATATGCAAAACGGGTGTATTCACTGATTTTGCTCAATGCAAATGTCGACTATTTACATTAAAAGACTGTAAGATTTGCTGTATAAGATTTGCTGCTTTTAATATTTTACAAAAATGTTTCTCAGTTAACAGTTAATTGTAGAAAACAGGTAACAAGTTTCTATTGTCTCAATGCAGCTTTACATAATTATGAAAATATATGAAAAAATTCATTTATATTTATTCCCAATGAAAAAGCGTAATACAAGAAAGTCCCGGATTTGATCCCCTGGCCGGGAATCTTCCTGTGTGGAGTTTGCATGTTTGCGGTTTCCTCCCACAGTCCAAAAACATGCAGATGAGGTGGATGGGTGATTGTAAATTGTCCATAGGAGTGAATGTATGTGTGAATGGTTGTTTGTCTATGTGTTGCCCCGAGATGGACTGGCGACCCGTCCAGGGTGTACCGCCGCCTCTCGTCCTATGTGTGCTCCACCAGTCAGGGCTTTTTGTGACCCGACAGAACCCTCTTCTCAGTCTAAGACACATGGAAACACTTGAAGGACTCCAGGATGGTGAGAAATAAGATTCTTTGGTCTGATGAAACCAAGATAGAACTTATTGGCTATAATGCTAATGTGGAGAAAACCAGGCACTGCTTATCACCTGTCCAATACAGTTATAACAGTGAAGCATGGTGGTGGCAGCTGTGGGGGACTGTGAAGCTGTGGGGTGGCAGCTGTTTTTCAGCTGCAGGGACAGGATGACTGGTTGCAATCGAGGGAAAGATCAATGCGGCCAAGTACAGGGATATCCTAAACGAAAACCTTCTCCAAAGGGCTCAGGACCTCAGACTGGGCCAAGGGTTCAAGTTCCAACAAGAAAATGACCCACAAAGCAAAAATAATAAAGGAGTGGCTTCACAATAACTCCATGACTGTTCTTGAATGGTCCATCCAGAGCCCAGACTTAAACCCAATTGGGCATCTCTGGAGTGAAAAATGGCCAACGTTTACCCTCCAACTTGACAGAACTGAAGAGGATCTGCAAAGAGGAATGGCAGAGGATCCTCAAATCCAAGTGTGAAAAAATTGTTGAATTTCTCCCAAAAAGACTTGTGGCTGTATTAGATCAACAGGGGGCTTCTATTAAATACCAAGCAAAAGGTCTAAATATTTAGGACCATGTGATGTCCTAAATACGGTTGAGCGGTGTGGTGGTGTAGTGATTAACACTGTCGCCCCACAATAAGAAGGTCCCAGGTTCGATTCCTGTGTCGGGGTTCTTTCTCTGTACGGAGTTTGCATGTTCTTCCCGTGCTTGCGTGGGTTTCCTTTGGGTACTCCGGTTTCCTCTCACAGTCCAAAAACATGCAGATTGGTGATTGTAAATTGTCCATAGGAGTGAATGTGTGTGAATGGTTGTTTGTCTATGTGCTGCCCTGCGATGGACTGTCGACCCGTCCAGGGTGTACCCCCTGCCTCTCACCCTATGTTAACTGGGAAAGGCGCCAGCTGACCCCTGTAACCCCGAATTAGGGAAAAAGCAGGAAAGAAGGTGAATGAATGAATGAATGAATAAATGCCTCCTGCCTTATAAAGCACTCTTCAGGTTTTTCTCATTCGATTGGCAATAAAGAATATTAGCACTTGTTCTTTGTGTAAAACATATAAAATCAACCTGCATCATTTGCAAAGAAATCAAATGAATGAGGTGTGAAGTGTCAAATATGCAGTACGGAGAGACACTGAAATGGTTTCTGTAGTGGATAAATGCTATTAAAGAACAGCAGCCATAGTGGAGTTTGCAAACCTATTAGCTGTATGATCTCAGGTTCAACTATTAATTGAAAAGGGAAAGAGGAAAACATGAACTGACATATATTCTATATTAGTCAAAGCTATGAAGCAAAAGCAAAATGGTGATGGCTTGTAAAATTTAATGACTTTCAAATACACAAGAATAATTTGGGTTACAGGATGAGTAGATCACTAAGTGACCATAAAATCAACCTAAAATAACCGGCCACTAACGTATCACAGATTTCATGCATATAAATGTTCCCTTTTAATGAAGGATTTGATGGGCGGTTGAAAACTCGAGAGCTCAGAAGCAACTCAGTATCAGCACAACTACAGGAATAAAAAAATGTATATTAATCATTTTGACTAAACACAAATGTCCATTAGTCTGTCCACAATAATAATGAAGTAAGATGTTATTAGTCAACAAAAAGAAACACTGTTATCAGGGTTTTGCCAGTCCAGTCCCTTTTATTCGCTTATAAATGAAATGGAACACAAGACAAATTTTTGAAAGAAGTTATCACACACAAGCAATGTCTCCTCCGAGACAGATTAAGACTAAATTGTTCAGTAAGTACAATAACTAAATAGATGTCTATTGACTTCATAATATATTCATTCGATTTTTAAACCCGTTGATTTTTCTCATTTTCCTCTTTTCTGAAAAGACAAGTGCTGGATAGTTGTTGCCATAGCAACTAAAATCTACCTGTCTCCTTTCTGTGGAAACTGACAAATATTTCTCTATTTACATCCGTATGAATGAAACGGTTAGATAATATAGGCAGGCAGTAATGACCCAGTGCACTGAAGTGTCACTTACAAAGGATGATGCGTTCCTTTTTTTAATTTTTTTTTTTTTTTTACTTGAACAGGCTGAACAATAATTGCTAACTTTTTTCACTTTATAGTCCAAATCCTACATGTGCAGTAGCCAAGGAAAAACGCTGTGCTTTACGGTCGACTTTGAATCCGGTTTCTCCTGCTCGGAAAGCATTTCAAAGGTAATAAGGACAAAAAAATTTGCTTGACTGTCCCATATGAGACTGGATGGTTTCACAAATACAAGTTTCAAGTTAAGAGTTTTTACAGGAATCAGCTAATAACTTTAGTTGTATATTAGTTGTTAAGGCGGCGCGGTGGCGTAGTGAATAACACGGTCACCTCACAACAAGAAGGTCCCGGGTTCGACTCCCAGGCCGGAGATCTTTCTGTGAGGAGTTTGCATGTTCTCCCCGCTCTTGCGTGGGTTTCCTTCGGGTACTCCGGTTTCCTCGCACAGTCCAAAAAACATGCAGATTAGGTCGATTGGTGATTCTAAATTGTCCATACGAGTGAATGGGGGAAATGGTTAGCCTAGTAGTTAAGGTGTTGGACTAATACCAGAAAAAACAGGGTTTGATTCCCACCTCCACTAAGCAACCACTGTGGGCCCTTGAGGAAGGCCCCTAACCTATTATTGCTTAGTTGTAAAAACAAAAGATGGATGAGCGTCTGCCAAACTGTTTTACAGTTACAGCATTTGGCGGACACTTATATTACATTTGGTCTCTTTTTTACAACTGAGCAATTGTGTGCTAAGGGTCTTGCTCAAGGGCCCACAATGGTTGATTTGTGGAGGTGGGAATCAAACCCTATGCTTTCCGGTAATAGTCCAACAGCTTAACCACTATGCTACCACTGTGAATGGTTGTTTGTCTGTGTTGCCCTGAGATGGACTGGGTAAGAAGAAATAAGAAGATGAATAAATGAATGAATGAATGAATGAATGAATGAATGAATGAATGAATATTAGGTGTAATATCTTATTAAAATACATTACCAAGTAACTTTAATATTATTGTCAAAACATGTTTGACTGAAGTGACTCATCTGCATTATAAGCTTCTAGACTTCTAGACCAGTCTGAATATTACTGGTCTAAACAGGGCTGACAAGCTGTTCTAAATCTGGCCTGCATTGTTAATGGTTTGAAAGTAATTTGCATAGAAGTGAGTGTGTGTTAGCTGATTGGTTTTGCTCTGTAAGACCACAAAGGCTGACAATGACGAATATGCAAACGAGGCCCGATCACACTTTTCAGCAGCTCTTAATGAGCTGTTTTCACTACAGACTCCAGCTGTCCATCTTTGTTTAGGACTTAGAAGAGCTCTATACAAATGGACTGATGTGCAGGTCCATGAGAAAAAAAAAAAGTTCTCTGTATGAACCAGGCAATTAATAAAATCTATTTAGAAAAATAAAATAAGGATAACCCGGAATGAAGTAAGCATTCAATGCCAGCTGATGCAATGATGAATACGTATTTATTTACGACAGGACATCAAGTTATTACTGGCTGAAGAGTAAACACAATGCATTATCCTTTTCAGCTCTTCTTCTGTTCTTGATTAATGGCGTTTGTCCTGGTCTCAGAACCAAATCTACAGTTCAACATAATTATAGATTTGATTTGTGTTTCTATATAGAGGTGGAAAACAAAACATTTTTAGAAAACAGCCACAGTTGAATATTTTTATTTATTTATCAGCATTGATACATTTTTTTGATTTTGATCTTTTCATTTACAGAAGATTTTTTGGAGATATAAATTTTCCCAGCTAAAAGGTTCATCAGATGATGGAAAGACAAGAGTAAAACTTTTATTTAAAAATTCTGAAAACCAACAGATAGAAATGAAGGTAAGTCTTATGTTTGCAAAAAGACTGCACAATTAGATATTCATTCATTCATTCATTCATTCATTCATTCATTCATTCATTCATTTACCTTTTTACCTGCTTATTCCCTAATTCAAGGGGGTTTCCGAGAAGCAGGGGTACACCCTGGACATCGCAGGGCACACATAGACAAACAACCACACACACACACACACACACACACACACACACACACACACACACACAC
>JAOTRA010000002.1:9619775-9634943 GCA_026260255.1 Pseudolaguvia tuberculata | reverse complement strand
TGGCATGGGAACGCCTCGGTGTTCTCCCGGAAGAGCTGGAAGAAGTGTCTGGGGAGAGGGAAGTCTGGGCATCCCTGATTGGACTGCTGCCCCCGCGACCCGGTTCCGGATAAGCGGTTGGAAAATGTGAATGTGAATGTGAATGCCGTATATGAAAGCGACTTTGGTATGTCATTAAAAGGAATTAAAATGATAAAACTGCATTAGTTGTTAAGTTACTGAACAATTCGTTTTTCTGAAAGTCAGTTTAAAGGGCTATGATGGGCTGGCTGAATTTTGTTGATGGAATCTGGCAACAGCACTTACCTTCACCAAAAGGAATGGTGGGTGATGCCTGGTGATGCCTTAAAGTGTACAATAGCTTATAAATGAAGGGATACATACATAATCTAATCACATCATTAAAACAATAAGCGCAAACTGTAGCGGTGTATCAATGGTTACGGTGCCGAGTTGTTGATCGGGAGACTAGGAAGACCTGAGTTCAAGCCCCATCACCGCCAAGGAAAGACCTGGACTTGATGTCCAACCCTTCCTGCTCCAGGGGCAGTGTACAATAGCTGACCCTGCGCTCTGACCCCCAACTTACTAAAAAACCTTTCACTATATGTTGTACTGCGTATAATCCTGTACGTGACTTTCTTTTCTTCTAAGATTAGACATTTTACTGTTCCTTAAGTCTTTTAACATACCAACCTATTGGTATATTTTATAGACCTTTTCCCTGTTAGTAACACATTAAATATTCTTCTTTATATGGGACATGGGAAGCAATGAAATAAGAGCATATTACGAAGGAAATAGCCACACACAGTTTGCTGTGAGAACTTTACCAAGGAAATCCCTTCAGCACATCAGATATAGCATGCAAAGCGCTTAGTTAGGTGCTACTTTGAGCCACTCTCTACATACAATACTTGCTTCAGATTCAATTGAAGCAATGTCCTGCAGACAGAAGTCTGATCACACACGTTGAAGTGGTCAGCGAAGTATTTATATCAGCCTGAATTTTGTTTAAACTCAGATGAACTAATGGTTGCCATCTGCTGGTGGGATCTGGAGGAAGTAAAGCATGTATTTACACAAAATAAATCTTCACGGATACAGCCAGCCGCACATGAAATTACAGCTCTGGAGCATCATACACAGATGCAGCTGAGATTGAAGAGCTCATGTTTTGGTGAAGGACTCCTGTTGCTAGCCTTGTGCCGAGGTTTATGCTGCCGGAGCTCTGGGGGCAGGAACGTTTTTGGTGGCAAGTGAAGACTTTGTTTGAACTTAAGAGTGTTTTTTTTTTTTTTTTACAATCTTTACAAATTCACTGTCTTTAAAGTTCCCATGACAGCGAAGTGACATCATTTGTTTGTACTGGGGAGGGGTGGGGGGGGGGGAGGATATGGGAGACATGACAGTTTACTTAGAAAAGGAAGTATTTAAAAGTCACAAAATGAAACTCAAGGTTTATTTATCCCTTTGGAATAAGTTACCATGCCAATGAATTCTACTCACTTTTATTTTACAACTTTTTTTTTTTGCACAGTGTTTTTTTTGGTGACTTGTAATGAAATGTGATCCCAATAATAAAAACCTGGAAGTTGTAAACTTGAAGCACTGAGATACTCTAGAAGGACAGGATAGAAAGTGACAGCAACAAAAAACAACGCATATGTGCATGCAGTGTTTTCCAAACGAGTGATTATATCCGAACCTATATCCTAATAGATTAGACCAGAAATTTAACCAAATCATTTCATTTTCATTTTTAACCTTGTATAATTACTTCTTTTTGTCTTCACATTCTTATCCTTCTCATATATGACAACTTCCATCAAACGTCTACGGTTTGGTGGCATTCTTTATTTGCTTATGCATCAATGACTGTTTTTCTCTTTTTTTCCAGATTCATTCATTCATCTTCTTACCCGCTTATTCCCGAATCCAGGGTCACGGGGGTCTGCTGACACCTATCCCAGTGCACATAGGGCCAGAGGCGGGGGTACACCCTGGACGGGTCGCCAGTCCATCTCAGGGCAACACATAGACAAACAACCATTCACACACACATTCACTCACTCCTATGGACAATTTACAATTTACAATCACCCATCCACCTCATCTACATGTTTTTGGACTGAACATGCAAACTCCGCACAGAAAGATCCCGGCCGGGATTCGAACCCGGGACCTTCTTGTTGTGAGGCAACACTATCCACTACGCCACCGTGCCGCCCTTTTTCCAGATTAAATAAGACAATAATATCATTACACACACCTCTTTGCAGCACTATTTCTTCCAGTAACCCAGATTTTAGGGCGTGTTCTTCAAGCAAACACGCATCTTCACAAGAGCCTTTGACTCATGTGAAGGATGGTATTTGAGGGCTTATGTGGGAGAATAGGTAAATGACACAGTAAGAGCTCGTCATAGATCTACTGTCACTGTGGTCAGGGAATTTCCTTTGTAATTACCTCGGCAATCTCTCTGCACCTGGAGACGCTGCTTAGCAAAGCGACTACCTTGCAGTAACCACTGGAATGTAAACAGGGACCATTGAAAGCTTCCTTCCTAAATAAAAGAGCTGCATAGTACAAAATGTTTGAATGACTGACCAAAAAATTGAATAAAGAATAGTTCATCCTGTTCATTCATTGGCTTTAGCTGTCACATCCGAAAGGCTATATTACTTTTTTTTGTGTATGTTGGAGCATTCTGGCATTTATTAGTACAATGAGTACTCATAAGAAGTTAGCTTTTGTAAGTACACAACAAGATTCACCGCAACGGATCTATAACATTTATTGCGATGATTACCTTCAATACGTAAAAGCACAGCTGAAAGCTAAAGGTGAAAAGACTATTGCGAGAGTCTGTAATGTACCATGAGAGAGGAGTTTCCACACTCATTGGCTCATGCACACTTAAGCAATAAAAACAAACAATTAAACTAGCAAGACCCACATGTCCTCATAGGCAAGAACACATTTTCAGCTGCTACTTTTTGTGAGTTGTATTCAGAGTTAAACGTTCGCATGCGTATAAATTAACTTGTTGCCTCCTCAAGTAAATAAAAATACCAGTGTTTGGCCACTGACTCTGCAGTGCAGCGATTTCGGGTCTATGATTTCCTTGCGCTGTGGTCAGGCCCCTATAGTGCAAATGCAGACCAGATGAGATCTTGGTTCATGGTTATGAGCTAAATGAGAGGCTTCAGGACAAATTCCCTCCATCAAAACTCCTCCGCCACAAATCAAACCCTGTTGGCGTGTTGTGTGTGCATGGGCAGTTCTAAATGAGTTTTGTGTGACCATTCCATAATGCACTGGAATATACAAGATACTAGAATGTTCATGAAGAACGTCTATAGAAGCGAAATGCTAGTCACTTATCAATAAATGTAAATAAAAATCAATAAATGAGTGTACGCTTTAACACTGCATAACAACGCCTTAAATGATTCAATAAACCGGACCTGAATGAATCCCATCTGTTATGACCATCGACTCTACAAACATTCTTTAGAGCGATGTCGTAGACATTTCTGTACTCTTATCTCAACAATTATGGTCTCAACACAAATTATGAACCATAAACATCTTCACCGTATCACCTTATTCTGAAGCTTATAGGCATTGAGTTGCATAAGCAGCTAAATTACAGTACAGTACATTACAGCACATCTGGATTGATCAATAAAAGTTAGAACTTTACTTTGTTTTATTGAGTTCATGTGAGTAAGAATGAGCCAGACAGAATGATCTTATACACGATATGGATTTTCCAGAACCCACCTTGACAGGTTAATCAGTAAACCACACATTTTAAAAGAAAGAGTGTTTAGGTTAGAATAGAACATTTATGACCATCCAATAAACTTTGGACATCTTTTATTTTTCTGGATATTTTATTTACCAAATGGAGCATGCTCAGTTTTTAACAAAAGGCCATAAAAAAAATAATTTAAAAAATGATTTCCCAAAGACCTTATTTTATGATTCACAAAAAAAGGTAGAGCTGTTATCCTTATGACTTTTAACCTGTTTGCAAGCTTATAAAGTGTTTGTACTGTTAACTTTAGCATACGACATATTTTATTGTAGTTTCATTTCTCAGCCGATGGATTTTCACATGATTAAAAATGGGTGGAGATTGTAGCTAAATCAGTTTAGAAATTGAAAGAAAAAGCTACCGGAGTAGTTTTGTCAACTCTCGTTAGTGTTTAAAAGCTATTACAATCTTGCTAGAGAATTTTAGACAAGAGGTGTTTATTTATTTATTTATTTTTTTCTTCTTATACATTTTGGACATGTGAGTTCAAGTAAATCAAAAGACGTTTGGCCAATTTCATTTGTGAAACCCAAAATGAGTATAAAACAAAACATTCATTCATTCATCTTCTTACACGCTTATTCCTGAATCCGGGGTCACGGGGGTCTCCCAGCACACATAGGGCGAGAGGCAAGGAGTACACCCTGGACGGGTCGCCAGTCCATCTCAGGGCAACACATAGATAGACAAACAACCATTCACACACACATTCACTCCTATGGACAATTTACAATCACCAATCCACCTAATCTGCATGTTTTTAGACTGTGGGAGGAAACTGGAGTACCCAGAGGAAACCCACACAAGCGTAGGGAGAACATAAAAAAAAACCAGAGGAATATAATTGTTGTAGTAGAATATTTGTATAGCAGCATTGGGGTGTTGCATTATGCAAATCTTATTAGACATTTAAATGACAAAGAGACTGACTTCTACAACAGCTTTTTCCTTTTTATAATAAAGCATCATGGCTTTAGCATGATTATTAGGCCATGTTCTGTTAGGGAGGATTGACCAAGTATCAGAAGAGTAATGAAGGAACCTTTAAAGAAGCAAAGCATCATGACGAAAAAAGGGCATCGATAGCAAATGTGTAAGGCTATGATTGTAGGTAGATTTTATAGACTCATTATGTGAATCTTATATATACCAGCAAAGTCTCCGGAGGATTCAGTGTCAACTACCTGTCACATTGCTTCTGAATAAGTGCATTCACATTCACCATTCCTTAGTACTTAGTAAAGCCCTAATGCTCTATATGGGTTTGTTTGTTCTAATGAATATATTCCCTATTCTATTTAACACTATTGTGTGGATGAAATTGCAACACACCTTTAACACTTCGGGGCTTCAGCAGTTCTGCACAAAGTAGCCCAAGTCTTGCGGAAACACATAAACCCAAGGAAGGTGACAAAACATTTTTACAAATCGACCTACTTTTTTTGTCTTCCTGATTACACATAAATAGATATAACCTATTCACTATAAGTGGTTACAATAGAAATAAATACAAAATCTGACTAGTATACTTCATGTGTGTAAATTGACTTTTAACTAATTGAAATGTACATCATAAAATACATTAGTTGAATTCCAATTAAAAATATTTATTTTCCCTTAAATGGACATAAATATAGATTTATATAGTTTTTTTTTGTTTCGTTTTTTTTTTTTTTTTTCAAAATATGTGTTTTCATCCTTAAAAAAGAAACCTTTACTTAGCATAAATAAAAGGGTAGTACTGAAAGATAAAGTGTCTTTGTGAAAGTGTGCTGTAGTGTCTGTGTGCTTCAACGGCAACCACAGCCTTCCACCACCATGTCCTGGTAGTTTTTCAGGATCACTCGTTCATACTCATCTAAATAGAGCAGAGAAATAGGACTCAGGTCTGTGGGCACACAGCATGCCTTGGGTATGTTACTGTTCACTGAGTTGACCAGTGTCTGTACAATAGCATGGTTAGTGGAGTTTAGATGCTCTGCCAGAGGAAAGGGGCATTCTCCTTGGCAGTAAAAGGCATGGTAGCCTGGTGGTGCCACTATCCAATCGTTCCAGCCCACATCGCTGAAGTCCACATAGAGAGAGTGCCTCCTACAGTTGGTTTTGTGTTTCTTCTTTGGCTTGTTGCCTCGTGCTTGCCGCTTCTGCCGAGAGTGGAGCATGTGTCCTTTGCCATCGTGGCCAAATGTCACCAGCAGCGGCCTCATCTGAGGCCATGAGTCTGTGCTGTCATGCAACGACCTGCTGACTCGGACATGTCTCTTGTAGTCTCCTTCTCCAACGCCTGGGTGAACCACCTCCACAACAAAGCCGTGGTTTGTGTGACCCTCCATGGTCCACCGCAAGACAGCAGGACTTACATCAAAGCTCTCCCATTTGCTCAGGCTGTGCTGAACCAGTCTAGTGTCTAGAAGTCTTGTGATGGGCTCTTTAGAAGGAAGTGGAGGCTTTATGATTTCATGTATGTTAATACGATGGTACCCTGCACTACTATTGTTGCTACTGTTCGTCATCACCTGCTCCCTGTAAATCCTTAGCTCTGCTGATGTGACAAACTCCTCTTCTGGGATGGAGGTCAGATTAAACAAGAACCTTTGAGTTGTCTTTCCACTGTGACGTGGCGGCTCCTCTGTAGATTCTGGAAGAGATTAAAATATACTTAGAGCACGCTCATCCAATTAACGTTATACACAGTTAGTCACAAACCTATTTCCAAGCTATTTGTAAGGAATAGTAAAGAAAGTAGTCTATGAATCATTTCTAGTTACTTTCCAAAGTGTATGTTTACACTTACTGAAACCGAGCGACCTGTTACTCACATGCTAATCATTTGTAGGTTTGGAGTTAATGACTGTTTAGATTAAATTAAACACAAATCTATATTTTATATATATATAAATATAAATATAAATATATATATATTCGTAAAAGAAGGCGTCATGTCTCAGCTTCAGTGACTGTGATCTAATTATTTTTAGCTGGCCATTTTTATAAACACTTTGATAGTGTTTATTCAGAAAACATTTACAAATGGGCTGAGATGAGGTGTGATGGCTTACCATCATGATGGAAGCTGCGTACTGTGTTCGCCTGACTAGCGGATCGGTCTGCGCTCCTACCCACGGTGCTCCTCGCTTTGCGTTGCTTATGTTCGGCGCTGTTGGCTGAATACGTGTTAAACAAATCCAGCATGTACTGCGGCACCACTGCTGACTTACTCGGACTCGGCCTTTGTTTCAATCCAAACATGGTGAGCAGACGAAGCTCGAAAGCGTCTAACGCGCCCTGAGAGACGTGAGGGCTGTTCTTTCGGCGCCCGATCTCAGGCAAGAGACCTGCGCACCCCCCGAAGAAGAGCTGCGCAATCAGCAAAGCAAACACCGGCACCATGATCCCACCAAGCTGCGGAGACGAGGCGCAGAAGACGGCGCGATCAAACTGCCACTACCGGCACGCGCTTTTACCGCTCGGGTTCGAGTTGGTCATTATTATTGTTATAATTATTGTCACTTTTTATGTATTTAGTTATTTAAAGACGTGGATCCTTTATGAATGTCTCAGCTAAACTGTAGGCAATTGAAATTCATTTGATTTAATGAATGTAAATAGAGACTGTCTGTGTGCCTGTCATCGTCCAAATTTCTCCGCGTAATAATAGAAACGCGCGATAAGAACGCGCTTCAAACACAAGAAAACACTCAAGAGTATCTGATCACTTTAAAAGACTTTGCTGTGAATCCACGGAAACATCCAGAATGACCAAAAAAGAAACACAAATATCCACGGAAAAGTAATTCAAATAAGAAATAAAAAAGCAGTCGCCAAGTTCAGTGTTAGATGCTGCGTGTCCAAGTGGGTTCTGAGGATAAAGTCCATCTGAAGTCAGTGCGCAACCCACTACTGCGCCCCGTTCCTTTCCAACACGCATCTGAGGAGTCCTGGAGTCTTGCTGAAATTCCAAACGCGCAGATTTTTGCTCTCGTTTTCCCCCTTTAAAGGATGTTATTGCCGGTTCACAAAGTGGTTTTCATTTTAGAGCGCGCCACCGCCGCACAGATGTTCTGCAGAAACCGGAAAGTTCCCCAAGCACAGAGTACTTTTTCCTGCAACATGTTTTCAGCTGTCCGTCATTAAAAACTCCGAAAAGTACATTAAACTTACATTTTATATATATATATATATATATATATATTCAAAACAAACAAAACTGTTGAGTTTATTTAAAAACAAAACCCATATAGATTATGAGACTTAAAGTGATATGGCTGTACATAATTTTGAGGCTGTAAAAATAAAAAGTAGAAAGAGAAAAGAAGAGAGGAACGGAGTTTAGGGTGCAACAGCCAAGTTCAGTGAAGCTCCCTTTCTGTGCTCAAGCGTCTTTTTGTTGCTCAGTGATGTCATCAGCGAACACATAATCGAGCAAAGGAAGGGTTAAAAAAAAAAAAAAAAAAAAAAAAAACTATTCATGCTGTCAAATAGGATTATTAGCCAGTCGTCTGGTGCGCGTATCTCCGGTATATTATAGACACAGATCGTTTTACAAAACAGACTCGCCTTTTGTCCTGAATATTTTATTTCTTTTGAAAAGTTAGGATTATTTTTGGCAAGTGCGAATTATGTAATACGCACCTACTAGAATTAAAATAGAAATCGTATTTAAAGGGGGATTAGTACTGTTCAAGCGCACAGGATATATTCTGAACATAGCGCGCCAGCCAGTGGCGGTGACCGAGTCTTACACATAGTAACCTAAATGACGTATGAAGTGTGGCTAAAAAGGTACAATAACTAGGGCACGTTTCTTTTTCTTATTTTAATCCAAAACTTTATTATATGCCTATAAAAGAAAACAACCACTGTTTATCTACAACCACATTCATCCACCACCATGTCCTCATAATGCCTGAGCACCACGTTGTCGTTATTATCGTAGTAGAGCATGGAGATAGGAGACAGTTTGATGGGAACGCAGCACGGCTGAGGAGTTCCTTTAGGGTCAAAGGAGTGTACTAGTGTCTGCAGGATGGCGTGGTTAGTCCCGTTCAGGCTCTCGCTCAGAGGAAACGGGCATTCTCCATGGCAGTAATTAGCCACGTATCCTTGGGGCGCGATGATCCAATCCTGCCAACCCACATCTTTAAAGTCGATGTAGAGGCGTCTGGGTTTGCACACGTTGCTGGGAGTGACGGGTAAGTAATACGCGCTGCGTTTCTTCCTCGAGCGACACTGCAGGGGGTTCAAAGAAACAACCACGAGCGAAGCCACTAACTGCGACATCTCCACGTGACCATGGCGCAAGATTTCAAGATCGCAGTCCTGATTCAACTCGTTGTTGAAGTGAGTGGCCTGCAATACAATCACCATGCCGTAGTTTTTGCCAGGTTTTCTCCACGTTTCTGCCAGATCGGTCAGGTTAAAGCGAATCGTGCCTGCTGTGTACTGAATAGACTGAGAGTGTAGCAACCTGCGGCTGGATTTATGAGCCATGCCTTTTAACGCGCTCCGTAATACTCGATAAACGCGCATGTTAAAGGCGAGGTTTTTGCGCGACACCAGGAACGAGTGATGTTTAAACTTTACTTCCAATTGGGCCAATGAAAGCTGCTCAACATCCTCCAGGACAGACATATTAAAATACACGTGATGCTCCATGCACGCTGGGCAACCAGTACTGGAACCTGCAACCACCCTGCCTGTTGGGAAATCAGATTTAGGGGTTTGTGAAAGATAAAAGAATGATAAACTTATTTTTAATTGGAGAAAATCTCACCTTGATCTAGAACATATCTGACAATGTTTCCTCTCACTCCATATTCTGGGACTGTGCATTCATCCATCTCGCGTTTGTTCTCCGCCTTTTTAAACAGTTTCCACAACCCTGATGGAACAGGGGCATAAACTGACGGCCTCGGTCGATTTAAGAGCCCAAGTGATCTTAAAAATAATCGTTTTTGAACTTGAGCATTCTCACTGCTTACTAATATACAAACCGACAACAGAAATAAAACCTTAAAAACGGCCATATTATCTACAAACTGAGGAACGCCATGCGGTAGACGCTTTTTAGTTTTAGACCCGGTGAGGGTTCCTAAAAGTGCCATGCGTGACCTGTGATTGGTGGAAAGGACACCAAAGGCTTGTTTAAAAACATCCGGAATTAATTAGATATGCAAATGAGGGCGTTGAAATTTACGCGTGGCTTTACACATGTAAATCCAGTGTCTGATAACGAATATTCATTCATTCATTCATTCATTCATTCATCGATTCATTCATTCATTTTCTTACCCGCTTTGTCTCTAATTCAGGGTCACGGAGGTCTGCTGGAGCCTATCCCAGCGCACGTAGGGCGAGAGGCAGGGGTAGACCGGACTCACACTCCTATGGGTAATTTAGAATCACCAATCAACCTAATGTGCATGTACATGTTTTTGGATTGTGGGAGGAAACCCTCACAAGCGCGGGAGAACATGCAATCGTCTCACCAGCCAGATCCCCGGTCAGGAATCGAACCCGGGACATTCTTGTTGTGAGGTGACCTTGCTAAGCACTACACCAATGAATAATCATTAATTCTTTCATTTTCTTAACCGCTTATCCCTAATTCAGGGTCACGAGGGTCTGCTGGCGCCTATCCTAGTGCACATAGAGCGAGAGGCAGGGGTACACCTTGGGCAGGTCGCCAGTCCATCACAGAGCTGAATATACAAACTCAGCACAGAAGGATTCCTGGCCCGGAAATCGAACCCAGGACCTTCTTGTTGTGAGGCGATCATGCTAAGCACTACACCACCTTGCCAATCATTAATTCATTCATTCATCATCTTACCCGCTTGTCCCTATTCAGGGTCACGGGGTCCGTTGGGGCGTATCCCAATGCACATAGAGCGAGAGGCAGGCGAATAATCAATTAATTTATTTTTTAAATGTAATCATTTTATTAGTAGTATGCATTATTAAGTATAGACTTAAGCTACTTTAATAATAATCAACATCAAAACAATAAGACATAGAAGACAAAGAAGAATTTATAATTAAAAAACATTTGAACCCCATGCCAGCATCATGGCGATTTAAACACTTTTATTTCACATTCGTTTAGGTAACAGATAAGTTTTGGTTCATGGAAGTATCCGGAACAAACCTGCACAAGCACAGGGAGAGCATGCAACCTCCACACTGAAAGGCCCCTGCCTGGAAATCAAACCTGAGACCTAAGGAAACAGTGCTAACCACTAAGCCACAGGGCTGCCACTTGATATTGCACAGTATATTAGAAGAGGAGGAAGGGGTGGAGAAGGGGTAACTTGGTGGTTATGGTGTTGGAATGATTTGATTCCCAGCACAACCAAGTCACCCGAACCACCAATTTCTCAGGTGTATAAAAGAAACAAATGTAAGTCACTCTGGATAAGAGAGTCTGACAAATTCTGTAATTGTTAATGTAAAAATAAATCATAACTCCTCCCCCCACCAACCCAATGTGCATCTGTCCGTGTGTCTGTCTGAAGGTCTGTGTAAGGCTGTGTAAACTTATCAACCCAGCTAATTTCAATATTTTTTTGTCGATATTCCAACCTCCAATATCAAAACATACAGTATTTTAATTATATATTAATCCAATTTATGTTTACAATAAATGTAAATTAAGTGGCACAATGGAGTAGTTCGATTCCTGGGCATTGTTCTTCCCACTCTCTTTTCTCCGGGTACTCCGGTTTCCTCCCACCATCCAAAAACATTGTACATTAGATTGATTGGTGAGTCAAAATTGTCCACAGGTGTGTGTGTGTGTGTGTGTGTGTGTGTGTGAGTGTGGACTGTCGAACTATCCAGGGTGTACCCCTGCCTCTCGCCCCTAACTCCGAATTAGGGAACAAGCGGGTAAGAAGATGAATGAATGAAAGTAAATTATTGTATAAGTATGTAGTGCAGTGGTTAAGGTGCTATCTGGAAAATCAAGGTACAATTCACATTACCACCAAGCTACCACTGTTGAGTCCTGAAGAAAGGCCTTTAACCTCATTACAGTTGAATTAAAGAGATAAATGTAAATTGCGTTGGATAAGAGCTTGTGCCAAATGGCGCAAATGTAAATATCCACTCAATTACAATTACAGCATTTGGCAGACGCCTTTATCCAGAGTGACTTACAACTAAGAACTTACAATTAAGGACCTTGCTCAAGGGCTCATAATGGTGGCTTGGTGGTTCTAGGAATCGAACGCCCGGTTTTTCTGGTATTAGTCCAACACCTTAACCACTAAGCCACCACTTTCCCACTCCTATAGATGTTGCTGACACAAACCGCCAAATAAGCATAGTGGGAAAAAATAAATGCATAGCGCCTTGGTGGTTGTTGTTTTTTTCCCAAGTATTGCAATATGTATTGTATCCTGAGGCCTTTACCCATACACAGCCCTAACACAGCCCTAACAACAAGCTCACATTAAATAACATGAGCTACATGCTTGAATTTGTTTCAAAGGCATTTTAAGAATACTTATTGGAACTTTTTGGATCACGTTCAGATCCTTTTATAACATTTACTACTAGATGTAGTGTTTTGCATTTGTCAAAATCAGGATCGTTCAGTGCATACAAAAGGTGCACAGGTTTTGGGCACTTTTCCAACTGGCTATTAGGCAAAACGTTAAACATGTTGAAGACAAAAATTAGCTTGTTAACTTCAGTTCCATTTAATTGGATTTAGTTCAATTCAATTCACCGCTCTCAAAGTCATTCCGTTCCCTCAGGCACTACAGTGTCCTAGAAATACTTAACACCCTTTTACCTTTGAGTGTACCGACAACTGGGTGGTTCTTTTTATTTGAAGTATACCGCCAGTTTTGGGCTGTCACCTTTACCACAATGATACTCTCATTAAGGTAAGATTGTGAGAACTACTTCTCCAGTCGCTGATGCAGAAATATAAATATCCTGTCTAGTCCTGTAGTATATTCCGTAGTGTCATGCATGGGTTTTTCTTCATTGTTTATATATAAATATATATATACTTTGGATCTCATGAGGGAAATTCTTTATTTATACATACCCCATCTTAGTAAGTTGGGGGTCAGAGCCCAGGGTCAGTTATTGTACAGCAGGAAGTGTTAAGGGTCTTGCTCAAGAACTCAACAGTGGCGGACATGAGCAAAGGCGGACATGAGCAAAGGCTTCCTTGGCGGTGGTGGGGCTTGAACGCAGGTCTTCCTGGTCTTCCGATCAACAACTCGGCACCTTAACCATTGAGCCACCACTGCTCTGTTTACAGTTTTATACTACAGTTTACAATATAAATCTACTTTTGAAAACCTATTAATCCATAGGTCATCCTACTGCTACATCCTACTGGGGAAGTTGGAGCTTATTGGTTACGATGTTGGGCTCCTAACCAAGAAATTGTGGGTTTGATTCCCAGCATCACCCCCCTATTGCTCAGTTGTATAAATGTATGTGGGTTTTGTTAAACATATCTTCTATATGCTGTAAATGTAAATGCACTGGGCCAAAAGGAAATTATTTTTATTTTATGAAACACATTCCCAAGAGCAGAGCATGTAGAATCATAAACAAGGCAAAAGTGCCTAATCTATTAGTTACAGATAACAGTGTTTTGGCTGCTAAAATTCCACTCATAGGGCGGCGCCGTGGCGTAGTGGATAGCAAGGTCACCTCACAACAAGAAGGTCACGGGATCGATTCCCGGGCCGGAGATCTTTCTGTGCAAAGTTTGCATGTTCGCCGCGCGCTTGAGTGGGTTTCCTCCGCATACTTCGGTTTCCTCCCACAGTCCAAAAAACATGCAGATTGGGTCAATTGGCGATTCTAAATTGTCCATAGGAGTGAATGTGTGTATATGTGGTTGTTTATGTTTTGTCGTGAGATGGACTGGCGACCCGTCCAGTGTGTATCCTCACCTTTCACCCTATGTGCGCTGGGTTAGGCGCCAGCAGACCCCTGTGATCCCGAATTAGGGAATAAGCAGGTAAGAAGATAAATGAATGAATTCCACTCATATAGCACTAACTTAAATTCTAAAACATTGACCATTGAAAAGGGCGGTGCAGTGGCGTAGTGGTCAGCACGGTTGCCTTACAACAAGAAGGTCCCAGGTTCGAATCTCAGTCCGGGAAACTTTCTGTGCGGAGTTTCCATGTTCTCCCTGTGCTTGCGTGGGTTTCCTCTGGGTAGTCCGGTTTCCTCCTACAGTCCAAAATCAAGTGCATTAGGTGGATTGGTGAATTGTCCATAGGAGTGAATGTGTGTGTTTGTCTATGTGTGGCCCTGCGATGGACTGACAAACTGTCCAGGGTGTACCACCGCCTCTCGCCCTATGTGAGTTGGGATAGGCGCCAGCCGACCCCTGTGACCCCGAATTAGGGAATAAGCGGGTAAAAAGACGAATGAATGAATGAATGACCATTGAAGGTGTAATATGTTGTATTGCATTTTAAGCTCCACAAATGTTACTGGTCTGTTTTTGAATGCTTGTGTGTTTTAGGATCGGATATGTATGTGTGGTGCATGTAACACAATCTCTGTCAAGCAGGTAAAAAAATAAGGACAATTTTAAACCTATAGTACTCCCCCTTCACATTGGGGACAATCGCACCTTGTGCTGTATGTCTACTCATCGACTACTTTTAGATCGAGTTTCAAACACAAAAGCCACAAAAAAAGATTTGGTTCAGGTTCTGGTACACAATGAAAAACACCTGTGAAAAGCGAGAAGGCCTTAGTCATGAGATTTTGCAAGACTCATTTTTCACTTTCTAGGATAATTTATTAAGTGTTGTGTCAGATTTGACAGTATCACCCTGTAAAAATTGCTCCTTTTATTATTTTAATATCGTAGTCACCGAGAACATTGTAAAAGAATTATTTATACACTGGTGCACCTTACAGCTTTAAATACAATTAGAGAAAATAAAAGTACTTGTCAGCCACTTTGTATCCCAGTAACACCTCTAACCTTTCAACACGACACATACAATTACTCATCTTCCGTTGCATTGTTAACAAGAAACCTTTCTAATAATTATTTATTATTCTATAATCATTCCAAATGTAATGAATTCCAGAAATGCGTTTTGCTAGGCAACAAATTAGCGTTCATTCATTCATTCATTCATTCATTAATCTTCTTTCCCACTTATTCCCTAATATGGGGTCATGGGGTTCTGCTGGTGCCTTTCCCAGCACACATAGGGCGAGAGACAGGGGATGGACCTGGACGGGTCACCTGTCCATCTCAGGGCCACACATAGACAAACAACCATTCACACACACAGTCACTCCTATGGACAATTTACAATCACCAATCCACCTCATCTGCA
>JAOTRA010000002.1:9544000-9556116 GCA_026260255.1 Pseudolaguvia tuberculata | reverse complement strand
CTTTCTTTCTTTCTTTCTTTCCTTCTTTCTTTCTTTCTTTCTTTCTTTCTTTCTTTCTTTCTTTCTTTCTTTCTTTCAGCATTTTAGGCCACTGAATATTCCAGCTAAATTTCCCTTTAATTAAACATTTGAAACCTGCATGATTTTTTTTTTTTTTTTAATATCTTGTCAAAAAACTTCTTTCTAATCTTGACCTTCTATTTTTTCCTGATGCACCACCTCTTGGTGTATTTTTAATGTGTTTTTTTTTTTTTTTTTTTTAATTCCACGTATTCCTTTATCTTTTTTCAGCTCTTTAGATACACAAACAAATGATTCTAATTCAATTATTTAATCACAGTTTTACATCCTGGATTTAAATTGCTATCTGTCTTCTTTTTTTTGTTGTTGTTGTTGTTGTTGTTGTTCTACAGAAATGTTGAAAGAATTGAACCAGCAGCGCCGAATGAAAGAATTTACAGACCTGAAAATAATTGTTCAAGGCAAAGAGTTTGAAGTCCATCAAAATGTTCTAGCTTCCTGCAGCTTGTATTTCAAGGACATGGTTAAAAGGTTTGCCTTTTCTCCTGTTGTTGATCCACTCTGTTCTTTTTGTAGGGTACATTTGTCTGGCTTCCTTTTACCCTTCCATTCTCTTACAGGTGTGAAGACTTGGGTTCCTATCACAGGGCCAGTAGCCATTCCTCCTGTCAAATAAACGAATGTGTATAATTGTTGCAAAAGGTCAGCACTTATTCTGCCCTTTCATAGTTTCATGTACGGAATGAACAAATTTACATTTTAATAAGTATCAAAAGTTCCATGACTGGGGATTTTCTTTTTTAAATGTATTGTAAATGTCAAACTTTACCTGACATATTAGAGGAGCACTTCACTTCGCTTCTTCCCTTCAAGTGCTTGAAACTTCTAGTCCCTAATTGATCGGTTATCGGCTGTGAGAATTCATTTCGATTATTATGCAAATTAATATGTGGCTCATAAATCGTTTAGGAATTAAATTCTCTCTACTTTTTAAACGATCGGTGAATTTTTTTTTTTTTTGCTTGAATTATGGTTTTGGGTTTGGATTCATGGGTGATGTTAAACTGCAGCACATGCGGACCAAGTAATGCAACAAAGAGGCAAATGATATTTTTTATTGTTTTGTTTCTTTGCTAAATAATTGATCACTTTGATATGTGATAAATGATATATATTTATTTATTTATTTATTTATTTATTTATACGTGTGTGTGTATATATAAACACATTTGAATGTTTCGGTTTTCACAGATACCAAAGAGCTCATTTTATAAGCACTGGGCAAGAAGAAGAAATGGGTTGCCAAACCATGCACACATGCATTTTGAACCTGGAACAATTTAGAGAAGCTAATTCAGCTACTATTTTATTTTTTGCAAGGTGAAAGGACCCTGACATTTTTTTTTTTCTCCAAAAATAAGCCATTAAAAACATGTCAGTCTGCAACCTGACTCATAGGGACACACTATCGTTGGGTTTTTCTGTTAGATACACTATACTGCCAAAAGTTTATGGTCACCTGAGCATCACAGATACATGTGATTTCAAACATCTTATTCCTGATTTATTCCTATTTTACTCTTTTTATGAAGCTGCACTCTTCTATGATGACTTCCCAGTCCAATGAAGATATCTCTTCGTTCAGCTCCAATAGTATGAGTGAAATCAGGAAAGGATGTCTGGCCCATTACAGTTCATCCTAAAAGTGGTTCATTGGTATTTAAGATCAGGATTTCTCTTAGCCACTCTTGTTTTTAAACTTTAATAACAACACAGTATGAGATAATGGACCTTAGGGTCTTTGTGCCCAGGGTAATGCAACAATATACAAGAACATTCTAGACTTATGTGTGCTTCGATATTTGTAGCCTTAATTTGGAGAGGAACCACATATATGAAGTTGATGGTCAGGTGATCAAAAACCTTTGGTAATTTGGTATATATGTTATGGGGGTCATTCGTTTTGTTATCTAGCCTTCCTGTATTGATTAGTTCAATGATATGACGCAAAGAATTATCTAAAGTATTTAAATTGAAATATAAAGAACTAAAAATTATTTTGCCTGGCTGAATTTTAAACCATTGTTGAAAATAAATAGTATTCATGCACTCATTTTCTTACCCGTTTATTCCATAATTTGGGGTCACGGGGGTCTGCTGGCGCCTATCCCAGCACATATAGGCCGAGAGGCGAGGGTACACCCTGGACGGGTTGCCAGTCCATCTCAGGTCAACACACAGACAAACAACCATTCACAAACACATTCACTCCTATGGACAATTTACAATTACCCATCCACCTCATCTAAATTGTTTTTGGACTGTGGGAGGAAACCGGAGTAGCCAGAGGAAACCCACACAAGTGCGGGGAAAACAAAGACCCCAGACCCGGTAATCGAACCTGGGACCTTCTTACAGTTACAGTTTAGCATTTGGCAGACGTTCTTATCCAGAGCAACTTACATTTTGGTCTTTTTCTTTTTTTTTTTTTTTTTTTACAACTGAGCAATTAAGGTTAAGGGCCTTGCTCAAGGGCCCACAGTAGTTGCTTGGTGGAGGCGATATTCAAACCCCGGTCTTTCTGGTATTAGTCCAACACCTTAACCACTAGGCTACCACTTCCCTTCTTGTTGTGAGGCCATCGTGCCACCTCGTCGTGCCAAAATAAATAATATAAAATACTATTTTAAAATATTATCTGGAGTGTTGGGCAGGATATTTAGCATTAATACTGGTTTATATTCAGCTTTGCAAAACAGCCTTTATTCTCTGTCATATAATATGCAGTGAAGCCACAAGGACAAATTTAAAGTGGAACTCTGGCCCTTTGGATGGTGGATTTTGTGTGAGCTGATCTTGAGAGGAACAGCAATGAAAAGTAATAATAGTGAGTGTAGATTAGACTCTGTTCTCAGTGGAGCATGAAATGTGCTGATCTACCTCTCCAAACGGTTGGAGTTCCACTGTTATTTGAAGGTGGAATAGAATGTGAGGTTATCTTAAAACACCGTTTCTACCACCTCCAGTCTGAGCACTTGAATATTAACTATCGCAAAAAGCAAAGATGGTGCAAACAGAAAAGTTACATTTTCCTCCCAAATAGTGTTGCTACATCTTCGCAGTTCTCTTTTCTGGAGAATGAAAAAAAAGTAAAAGTTTAATAAAACTTACTTTAGATATATTTTCTTTGGCCCGGACCATTTATAAGAAATGAACGATCTTTCTTTAATCTGTTATTTATACCATGAGTTTTTGAAATGTTCTGGCAGTGAATGTTTCCCGATTCAAGTCATTGAATGCTTTTTTCTTGTATCATTCAATTCATTCATTCATTCATTCATTTATTCATCTTTCCACCCTCTTATTCGTGAATCCGAAGGTCACGGGGGGTTTGCTGCGCCTATCCCAGCAGAGCGAGAAGCAGGGGTACACACTGGACGGGTGGCCAGTCCATCTCAGGGCAACACATAGACAAACAACCATTCACACACACATTCACTCCTATGGACTATTTACAATCACCCATCCACCTCATCTACATGTTTTTGGACTGTGGGAAGAAACCGGAGTACCCAGAGGAAACCGCGGGGAGAACATGCAAACTCAGCACAGAAAGATCCCGGTCCGGTATTCGAACCCGGGACCTTCTTGTTGTGAGGCGACTGTGCTTTCCACTACGCCACCGCCACATTCATCTTTAATTTTTTAAGATATTGATTTTTTTATTGATTCATGCATTGGTGTCTGATCTTAAAGTGATGTCATAGGATTGAATAGCAAACCTTTGACAGCACATGAGGCCTTGCTTCAAAAAGAAAATCGATCATCGTCTGCTTGTTCATTATTTTTTAAGTCCACATCAATGGTTCATATTTAATCATCTATAATGAAGACCTGCTGTTTTTTCCTTCGGATCAATGCAAACATGCATTCAAAAAGAAATGACATTTTAGAACATTTATCCAATTGGCTGTTCTGCTTTTGAATGGGATGTGTGTATGATGAATCCTAGTGACGCATCCCATCCCATTCAATTAATCAATTATTAATTAGATTTGGTTAATAAAGTCCTTTTATGTAAATGTTGCTCATTGGGCCTATTGAACGCCTTCCTGCCTTTCTACACTCATGACCAATAGTTTGTGATCACCTGACCATCAGATTTATATGTGCTTTTAAACATCGTATTCCAGATTTACTGTTTTGCTGTCAGATTGATCCAGAATTCTAGTAAAAAAAAAATCCACAACGAGTAGCATGAAACGTTCAATCAGCTACTATTGCATTAGTGACGTCAGACTCGAACATTTAGTAATGAGGTTTGGAGTGTAGTTGGTGTTCCAGTTCACTCCAAACGTGTTCCGTGGTGTGAAGAGCAGAGCTTTGTGCAGAACGTTCATGGTTTCTGAGTGCTATACTATCATAACACACCATGTCTTAATGGAGATCAGGGGCTTTGTGTTCACGGTCAAAAGCATTCTCGACAAGTGTGTTCTTCCATATTTGCAGCAACATTTTGGAGAGGAACCATAACAGTCAGGTGACATATGGGAAGTTTTAGTGGAAGTAAGCCCACTGCGGTGTGACGCGCAGGGGTGTAGTGGATAGCACGGTCGCCTCAAACAAGAAGGTCCCGCGTTCGAATCCCGGGCCGGGGATCTTTCTGTGCAGCATTTGCATGTGCTCCCATAGACATTTCCTCCGGTTACTCCGGTTTCCTCCCACAGTCCAAAAACATGCAGATGAGGTGGATTGGTGATTGTAAATAGTCCATAGGAGTGAATGTGTGTGTGAATGGTTGTTTGTCTATGTGTTGCCCTGAGATGGACTGGCAACCTGTCCAGGGAATACCCCCACCTGTTGCCCTATGTGTGCTGGGATAGGCACAGCAGACCCCGTGACCCCGAATAAGAAGGTAAGAAGATGAATGAATGAATGAATGAAGTAAGCCCACTGCGAGAGGGATAATGCTGGCCCTCGCAGCCCCTAAGGAGTAGATTGTTAAACCAGTTTGGGCTGGTTTAAAATACTCTATGGCTGCCAAGATATTCATTTATATTCTGGTGGCATAATTTAGTGTTATAAATAGACAAGATCTTTATGTTGTCTGTACATTGCAAATGCACAGAAAACCGGTAGCTATTATTCCACTATCTTATCTACTAACAACGACTATAGAACTAATGTTTACAAGCAAAAAAACATTCAAAAAATGTTTATTTACTTTTTAATGCCGATTACACACTCTTCTATCCAACATACATGATTTGGACTGTAGGAGAAAACCTTACCCCAGACCTTGCAATAATCACACTCCCAAAATACATTATAATAGCAATGCATTGATTTTGTATTGAATGCAATGTCAAAGTCGTTGGTTGAGAGGATTAAAGAAACGTAGAGGCTGTTTCTAAAATATCAGGCTAAAACTCACCCTCATGTCCTCATGATGAATTATATAGACTTATATAAATAAATAACCAGGAGGTCTTTCCAAATGATTAGTTGCTATTCATTCATTCATTCATTCATTCATCATCTTACCCGCTTATTCCCTAATACGGGGTCACAGGGGTCTGCTGGTGCCTATCCCAGTGCACATAGGGCGAGAGGCAGGAGTACACCCTAGACGGGTCGCCAGTCCATCTCAGGGCAACGCATAGACAAACAACCATTCACACACACATTCACTCCTATGGACAATTTACAATCACCCATCCACCTAATCCGCATGTTTTTGGACTGTGGGAGGAAACCAGAGTACCCAGAGGAAACCCACGCAAGTGCAGGGAGAACATGCAAATTCCGCACAGAAAGATTCCCGGCCCAGAATCGAACCCAGGATACTCTTGTTGGGAAGGGACCGTGCTATATACTACGCCATTAGTTGCTGTTATAATGTGGGTTCTAGTTTTATCTTATATCATTTATAATCGATGCCAACAGCATTCATAAAGATCCTCTGTAAAGAAAGCTTGTTTCATTCACTTAATGCTTATTAAATTCTAAAATGTATACCCGTTCTCAAGATTTAACAGGTTGGATGGATACTGATTCCACCAACACTTAACTCTTCTGGGTGGATCTCTGATGTTCAGCTTCTGCCTCCTGAACTTTGCATAGGAATTCCTTCACATACTTTTCATTGGATCAGATTTTCTATTTGAAGAAACTTCGACCTAATCAGCCATCAATGTCTGCACAGTTGAGTGAAAAAGTGAAATGATCCCCACTTTGTATCTATAAATCAGGACATTGTCATGGTCCTGATTTATAGATAGTGTAGGAAAAGTGTATTTTTATGAACTTATTGTTTGCTTTGGTTAAAACATATATTTTATACAGAGACTATAATTCTGAATCTATCGTTCCACATTTCTGTAAGCAATCAACTGGCCGTGTTGGACTCAGCTGACTTTACTAATTCGATTGTCTCTCTTTCTTTTTCTCTATCTCTTTCTCTCTCTCACAAACACACACACACACATCCCGGTCATTGATTGTTTTTTCCTTTTAATTTCTGATATTTCTACTTCTACAACTGACTCCTTTATTTATTTATTGATTTATTTATTTTTTAGCTTTTTTTTCAGGAGTAACATTCTTGATTTTCCAGCCACTTGCCGAGATTTACCTCTTACCTCATATTGTACTTTTGCCTCTTCCAACAGTTATATACATCCGTTCATACACAGGCCATGGTGCACTTTACTTTGGCAGCAGCTGAAAGGTGTTTTTGAGATTAAACCCAGGTCCCAGTCATGGAACAGTGCTTCTCCCAATGATGGATGGCTGCTGGCTCTCTGTCAGGACCGACTTCTTCCCTCTTTTTCCTTTCCTTTACCTTCCTTTCGTCCTTCCTGTACATTTACAGTCCTTTTCTCTTTCCTGCTTTTTTCCCCTCTTTTTCACTGTCTGTTCTCATATCAGATCATTTATGTGTACAAAATACACTTCAGCTATTTTGTATTTCATTGTTTGCCACATAAAACCGTGAAACATTTTCTTAGATTTCTGTTCAATTTTGTTTCATCAAATATTAACACAGAAATGATGTCATCCTTAAAAACACTAATGTTAGCACACCAAAACTACAAATACTTTTATCTAAATTTGATCATTTATGATGATTGAAATTATTAGGGATGTCCCGATCAGGTTCGAGTCAGTCATATGATTTCGAGTATCTACCGATACCGAGTCTCGATCCGATACTTCGATAATACATAAAAAAGCTGCTTCTGTGTTTTACTTTGTCCGCATTTTAACCAATAGCGTCTCTGCAACAATGTGATGTCATGCCGCACGCGTTACTGTTTCTGTGTGGTGTAACTCTGTGCCACCGCATAACTAAAGATGTGTTGTTAAAAAAAAAAAAAAAATATATATATATATATATATTCGATTCTGATCAAGTCTGAAACCACGTAACCGGGTCCCGGTTCTGATCACATGATCAGATCTGGACATCTCTAGAAAGGATATTTGCCCAATGCTTAAGGTGTTTGACTGCTGATTGAAAAATCAGGGTTCGATTCCTAGCACCACCAAAATTACCACTGCTGGGCCCCTGAGTAAGACCTTAACCCATAATTGTTGAGTTGGATTAAAGAGATAAGTCACTCTGGATAAATGCATCTAAAGCCCAAGTTTAAGCCTTAAATGGGCATAACCCTGATGAGGGGCGAATGGATGCACGTCGTAAGTTTCCTCTCTAAAAGCGCTTACCAGACATAAAGTAAACTTGTTTTTTTATCCTTCAACCTTCAAATGCATGAATATTGAATGAATGAATGATTATACACCGTAATTGGAAGGTTGGGGTCAGAGTGCATGCTCAACTATAAAATCGTAGCTCATAGTGCATGAAGGGTTAAGGGTCTTGCTCAAGGATCCAACAGTGGCAGATTTGGTTATTGTAGGCTTGAACCCATGTCTTCCTTGGCAGTGCTGAGGCATGAACCCAGGTCTTTTAATCCACAACTCGGTGCTTTATTTGAGCCACCACTGAACTCCCCAAACACGCCCCCTCCTAGCGCAGGGTAAGCTATTGTACAGCGCCCCTATAGCAAGCCTTAAATGGGCATAACCCTGATGAAAGGCGAATGGATACACGTCGTAAGTTTCTTCTCTAAAAGCGCTTACAAGACATAAAATAATTGTTTTTTTATCCTTCAACCTTCAAATGCATTGTCTGTTCATTCTAAAACTGGATTTCATTTATCAGCGACATGCGGTCTATGCAATAGGAACTGTTATCATCATAGATTGATACCTTGTGAGACCACAAGCTATGATGCAGTGGTCAGATATATGAATGAATGCGTTTGTGTGGAAGTGCAGAATTTGGAAAAAAACGAAAAGAAAAAAAATAAATAAACATACATAATTCTACCAAAATGGACTCTGTGTGCACATGTATCACTTTATGACAATAAATCATAACCTTTTATTATCATACAGTTTCATTTCGAAGGAGTTGTTTGCATCCTGCTATAACTATAGTGTTAGTCATTTATCTAGATTACCTTCAGACTTTCCCGGCACAAGGTGCAACCTGAGCATTCATCTGCCAATCAGGTCTAAACTTTTCCTTATTAAGCAGCTACCCAATAGGCGGGCCATGCAGTCTACACCTCCCATAAACATTTACATATGTATTATGCATGAAGATGCATAACAAATGATTTCGATTTTCCCCCTCAAGCTCTACTACACTTCTCAGACAGCAGCCATACTGGCCTTGACATTTAACTTTTTATTTACAATTTGAATGTATGGAATCATTGCTTTAACTCCTTCTTAGGCTTTTCAAACTCTATCCTGATTCGCTGTCTCCAGGTTGGCTAGAGAGAACAGGAGCGGGGAGAAGATGACACTGATGATGAACAGCATCTGTGCTGATGTTCTAGAGCTGCTGCTAGAGTTTGTCTACACCGGTTCGCTTATCATAGACTCAGCCAATGCCAAAACCTTACTGGAGGCTGCCAACAAGTTCCAGTTCAACACTTTCTGCAAAGTCTGTGTGTCTTTTCTGGGTAAGAAGAGACAATGTTTTTCATTCTTCTGTGATTATAGAAGATTATTTGTACAGATATATATAAGTTATATATATATAAGATATATAAGTTATATAAGTTTTGTAGCCAGAATAAATGTTATTTGTCACATACATGATTATACACGGGGCGGCACCGTGGCGTAGTGGTTAGCACGGTTGCCTCGGAACAAGAAGGTCCTGGGTTCGATTCCCGGGTCAGGGATCTTTCTGTGCAGACTTTGCATGTTCTCTCCGCGCTTGCATGGGTTTCCTCCTGGCACTCCGGTTTCCTCCCACAGTCCCAAAAACATGCAGATTTACATGTGATTGTAAATTGTGCATAGGAGTGAATGTGTGTGTGAATGGTCTATATGTTGCCCTGCGATGGACTAGCGACCTGTCCAGGGTGTACCCCCGCCTCTCGCCCTATGTGTGCTGGGATAGGCACAGCAGACCACAGTGTCCCTGATTTAAAATATTGAATGAATGAATGATTATACACCGTACTTTGAAGGTTGGGGTCAGAGTGCAGGGTCAACTATAAAATCGTAGCTCATAGTGCATGAAGGGTTAAGGGTCTTGCTCAAGAATCCAACAGTGGCAGACTTGGTTATTGTAGGCTTGAACCCATGTCTTCCTTGGCAGTGCTGGGGCTTGAACCCACATCTTTCAATATACAACTCAGTGTTTTATTTGAGCCACCACGGAACTCCCCAAACACCACCTCCACAATTTTCACAAACAATCGATGCTATAGTCATTAAGGTCTACAGTAATATTAAATTCTACAGTTTATGCGTCCTGCAAATATCGTAAATTAGTTTTTTTTTTATTTTTAATCTACTTTCCCATGAGGGAAAGGTTTTTTTCACATATCCCATCTAAGTTGGGGGTAAGTTGGGGGTCCTAGCGCAGGGTCAGCTATTGTACAGCGCTCTATAGCAGGAAGGGTTAAGGGTCTTGCTCAAAGACCCAAAAGTGGTGGGCTTGAGCTAAGGTCTTCCTTGGCGGTGGTGGGGCTTGAACCCAGGTCTTTCTGGTCAACAACTCATCACCTTAAGCATTGAGCCACCACTGTCCTTATATATGTGTATAAGCCTTAATTATGACTTTATACACGTTACATGTTATTGTCTTTTATAGCAGAGTAACAGAATAAAAAAGACGATTCTATTTAAGTCTTTTTATTATTTTACATTCAATTGTATGTGAGATTAATAGTTATTGTCTAGTACATTATTACAGCTATTCTAAAGATTTTTACTCGATGTCCAAGTATAAACAGACATTTATCCTTTTTATTTCTTTTCTTTTATTTAAAGCTTGGAAACGGAAAAGGATGTGTTAGTAATTGAACTACGTTGCGTATTGGACATCATCCAACAAAGACGGAAGCGCTGTGGGCAAGAACATCCGTGTTCTGGATTATCTCTCTTTGATGGCTGCTATAGTGAAATATTTAATCCCAAGTCTTTTTTTTTAATGAGATTGTTGGTTTAAACTAATCCCATTTTTCATTCAGCAATGATGAAACAAAAGTTCAATCGTTTTGTCAAAAGCAAAATCAAAAAGTTTGAATGTTCATGGGCGCTTTGACAGCATAGCTCCCCCC
Source organism: Pseudolaguvia tuberculata (assembly GCA_026260255.1). NCBI lineage: Eukaryota > Metazoa > Chordata > Actinopteri > Siluriformes > Sisoridae > Pseudolaguvia > Pseudolaguvia tuberculata. Next base: position 9,545,443 of record JAOTRA010000002.1, on the reverse strand, counting down.
CCCCCCCCGACTCAAGCCCTCTGCCACTGTTTTCCACTGGGATCTTCCACTTAATAATCCATGAATACCTCAACTCATATGAAATGATGACATTCACTCCAGTAGGAATTCGTGGTAGAAGTGCCACAATATTTAATATAAAGAAAGTAGAACCGAGGCGGTGCGGTGCTGTAGTGGATGGCACGGTTGCCTCACAACAAGAAGATCCCAGGTTGCGGTCTGGAGATCTTTCTGTGCAGCGTTTGCATGTTCTCCCCGTGCTGGTGTGGGTTTCCTCCAGGTTCCTCCAGGTTTCCTTCCACAGTTCAAAAACATGTAAATTGTCCATAGGAGTGAATGTGTGTGTGAATGGTTGTTTATCTATGTGTGGCCCTGTGATGGACTTGCGAACCCGTCCAGGGTATACCTCCGCCTCTTGCCCTATTTGCGCTGGGATAGGCGCCAGCAGACCCCCCGTGACCCCGAATTAGGTAATAAGCGGGTAAGAAAATTGATGAATGAATGAATGAATGAATGAATGAATGAATGAATGAATGAACGAAAGTAGAACCGGCAAAAAAATAAGTGCAACCACTGGTGTGATGTGTGGAACAAATGCTCATGCATTCAGTGTGAATGGAATAGAAGATATTTGGAGGGTTTTTCATTAACTTTTTTTGTAAGTTTGGGAGTTTTTCTGCTTTATTAAATGAGAAGCAGGACCAGTCCCCTATCGTAATTTCCTCTATAATAACCAATAACTTCTCTTGAGACAGGACAGACAGTGAGATTTCTATTTACACCCTCCGAAGTGTTTGTGTCAGACCAGAGTGTCAGTTCTTGATATACGGCATGTGCTGACAGTACAGATTAGTGATAAAACAGGTTTTGAGTAAAGAGGAGCATCAAGCTCTTGTTTGGTTCTGTTGACATTTTGTGCAGTGGAAAAAAAAGGATGTGTCTGCCTACAATAATCCAAAAGCTTGTGTGAGCATCCTGCTTCCATGTCCAATTGTTTTTTCCTCCTCTGTTGCCTTCTTCTTCCTGCCATCTGCTTGAGATATTACAGTGTTTAGGTTCATGGCAGTGCACTGAAATTTAATCCAGCTAAACACCATCTCTGAAGGCTTAGGTTGTAATGTCCATTTCACAAGATTTAAAGGTGTGTGTGCGTGTGTGTGTGTTTGTTTGTGTGTGTGTGTGCGTGTGTGCGTGCGTTTGTGTGTGTGTTTGTGAGTGTGTGTTAGTGCGTGTGTGAGTGTGTGATTGTATGATTGTGTGATTGTTTGTGTGTGATTGTGTGTGTATGTGGTTTTGTGGTTGTGTGTATATGTGTGGTTGTGTCTGCGCTTGTGTGTGTGTGTGTGTGTGTGTGTGTGTGTGTGCGTGTGTGCCTGTGTGTGTGTGTGTGTGTGTGTGTGTGTGTGTGTGTGTGTGTGTGTGTGTGTGTGTGTGTGTGTGTGT
>JAOTRA010000002.1:9488579-9498618 GCA_026260255.1 Pseudolaguvia tuberculata | reverse complement strand
AATGGTTGTTTGTCTATGTGTTGCCCTGAGATGGACTGGCGACCCATCCAGGGTGTACCCCTGCCTCTTGCCCTATGGGCGCTGTGATAGGTGCAGCAGACCCCCGTGACCTCGAATTCGGGAATAAGAAGATTAATGGTTGAATTTGATGGTTGATTGAGTTCAGTGGTAAAGACACCAGTAATAATTTGAAAGCATTCTGTAATCTGTTAGCCGGGTGGCACGGTGGCGTAGCGGTTAGCACGGTCGCCTCACAACAAGAAGGTCCCAGGCTCGATTCCCGAGTCTGGGTTTTTTTTGTGCAGAGTTTGCATGTTCTCCCCGCCCCCAGGCACTCTGGTTATCTCCCACAGTCCAAAAACATGTACATTTGGCCGTAAATTCCCAGCCGTTAGGGTGCAGCCTTAGTGCCGGTCTCCAAACCCGGATAAATGGCAGGGTTGTGTTAGGAAGAGCATCCAACGTAAAAACCTCGCCAAGTTGAATGTGCGGATCACGGAATAGTGATTCGCTGTGGCGACCCCTGATGGGAGCAGCCGGAGGACAAAAATATAAATGTAATCTGTCGGCCAACCGATTGGCTAAGATGGAACAATCATTATCTGGTTTGACTTATAGGAGACTGAAATAGCAGGGAAAAAAAATAAGAACAAGTGGAATGAGGTTTATGTCAAGTGAAGGGTTCAGGATTTGGTCTGCAGGTCAAAGCTATTTTCTTGTTATTATTATCTGTCAACAGTCAGAGGATCACTAAGTCACATTTCTACCCAAGAAGCATTAAAACACATGCTAATACCTTACAGTCGTCTCCAAACTCGGTCCTGGAGGTTTGGTGTCCTGCAGAGTTCAGTTCCAACTTGGATCAACACACATACCTCTAAGTTTCAAGAATACCTACAAAGATCTTGAATATTTGTTTCAGGTGTGTTTGATTAGGGTTGGAACTAAACTCTTAAGGACACCAGCCCTCCAAGAACGAGTTTGGAGACTCCTGGTGTAAAGGAGCAAGTGGACCGATTCGAGGTGGTGTTGGAGTTAATTCAGGTTGAGGTATAGGTGTAGAAGAAGTGGGGAGTTAATCAGCTAAGACTTTTACAGGGAAATATTTGAGCACAAAACCTTTACCTTTAAGTACCCAAACTTTTCTCCCCCTTTTTGTAAGGTTTTTAAGTCTTAAACGTAAGCGGAGATCTTGTTGAGTCGTGTTTTATTAGAACCAACGCTCGATTCTGTTTGATTCAAACATCTGATTGTCTCCTAAAAAAAAAATTATAATCTCTGTATACAGCTCCTACTTGAACGTTCTAACAAATTGACTTGTTACATGAATTCATTCAGCACTGACACATCCAGACGGTAGTGATATCACAGAAACGCCATCTTGTGGCAGGGTACAATCCAAGAAGTGCTGAAGCTATTAAAGGAAATAAAAAATAATATTATCTTCATTAATTATGTGTTTATGTGTAAATTCTATAGTTGAAAATGTAATCATTTATTTACTGTCTGTTATGTAATACATTCATTCATTCATCTTCTTACCCGCTTATTCCCTAATTTTGGGGTCACGGGGGTGTTCTGGTGCCAATCCCAGTGCACATAGGGCAAGAGGCAGGGGTAACACCCTTGGGCAATTTGTTATATAATACTGTAAATAAAAGAATTGAATCATTCTTTGTATGTAGTATTTAAGCAATAATGATCATCTCTTTCTACCACCACTACCTCTACTTCTAATTCATAAGTTCTTCATATAGATGTTAAATATTAGAATTTTTTTTTTTTAACTGAACACTAATCATTAGAAGGTTAACCTTTAGTTATTGCCTATGTGTGTGAGTATCATTTTATTTTGACCCAGAGTTTGGCCAGTTGAGTTGCATTCAGGGTTAGACAGAGGACACTTTCACAGTGGTTAATGGCCAGTGCTGGGCTCGGTGAAATAGAACCAAGACTTCATTTACAGATCCCTTAGGTAACACAGCACTGAAGCCAGAGCACAGAGGGAGAGCGAGAGCGAGAGTGAGGGAGAAAGGGCACACGGTCAGCAGCGGCCCAACTACAATAGGAAAAAAACGAATCTCAGAATACACTCTAAAAATCTACTGTATATATCATATCAACAGCACTATAATACAATCCCGCTACATTTACATTCATAACCTATTTTTAATAAGCTGTAAGGACGTGAGCCCAGACAAGAGAGCGGCATCCATGTTGCAGTGAAGGTTGAACGTTTATTTTTAGTGCAGGGTGCCGATATATATTTACAGTGAACACGTACCAAAACAAACAAACAAAACACGAAAAACACAACAGGGGAAAACACGGAGACACTATAACAAACGAGACGATAAACCATGATAGCTTCGAGGTAGTCCAAACGATCACAAGAGTTTTAAAAATATTTTAATACACCGAACATTCGCAATCACCCACACCTGCGCTTACCGGTGTGTCACCTTAAATATTGTCATCGCCCTGGTAATCTAGTTGTAAGGATGATGACGCCAAACATGTCCACACTGTTATGACAGCCGGCGCAGCGTGGGGGCGGAGTCACATCTGTCTACGCTGCATGGGAGCGGCGCCTCGTCCGCTAACGCCACGCGAGGGGTGGAGCCCAGTTCGCAGCCTTACATAACCCGCCCCCCCTCTAGATGACGATTCCGGGAGTCCTCCAAGGTGCAGCCCCAAAGAAAAAACAAAAACAAAAGGAAAAGGGAAAGGAAAAGATCCCCAAAAGAAATCCCCAAACACCTCGCAGTCTGCCCCCTGTGAAAAAGAGACAGAGGGGGTCCCGGGCCCTGTACACTCCATAAAAGGAGTGGGGTGTGATCCGGACGAGGCTTCCAAGCCCCTATAAGGACGAGATGTGGGTCCTTAGTCTCACCCGCGGGTAACTCGGACAAGGACGCAAAGAACTTTGATGACCGCATAGGGAAATGGGAAGGCCATGGAGGGACACCTAAAGGCCACGAAAAGGACTTGAAAGGCCACGGAGAGACACCCGAAGGCCACGAAGGGAACTCGAAAGGCCACGAATGGAACTCAAAAGGCCGCGGAGGGAAACCTAGAGGGGCCGGAGGGGACCACTGAGAGACCTCTGAAGGTTCCGGAGGAACCACTGCAGGGACCGGGGGGACCTCTGGAGGGCCTGAAAGGGCCTGAAAGACCTCTGTAGGGCCTGAAGGGGCCTGAGAGACCTCTGGAGGGGCCAAAGGGGCCTGAGAGCTCTCTGAAAGGGCCGAAGAGGCCTCAGGAAACTCTGGAAGGGCAAAGGGGCCTCAGGAAACTCTGGAAGGGCCAAAGGTGTCTCAGGAAAGTCTGGAAGGGCAGAATGGGCCTCAGGGAACTGGAAGGGCCGAAAGGGCCGAAGGGACAGAGGGGAACTCTGGAAGGGCCGAAGGGACCGAGACGAACTCTGGAAGGGCCGGAGAGACCAAAGGGAACTCTGGAAGGACCGGAGGGACCAAGGGGAACTCTGACGGGACCGGAGGGACCGAGGGGAACTCTGAAGGGACTGGAGGGACTGTGGGGAACTCTGAAGGGACCGGAGGGACTGCTGAGGGAAACTCTGAAGGTACCAGAGGGACCACTGAGGGGTCCGAAGGGAACTCTGAGGGATCCAAAGGGAACTCTGAGGGGTCCGAGTGGGGCTCAGGAGTGACTGAGTGGGGCTCAGGAGGGACCGATTGGGGCTCAGGTGGGACTGAGAGGGACTCAGGAGGGACTGAGTGGGACTCAGGAGGGACTGAGTGGGACTCAGGAGGGACAGAGAGGGACTCTGAAGGGACAGAGAGGGACTCAGGAGGGGCAGAGAGGGACTCTGAAGGGACAGAGAGGGACTCAGAAGGGACAGAATGGGACTCTGAAGGGACAGAATGAGACTCTGAAGGGACAGAATGGGACTCAGAAGGTAGCACAGGGGACTCAAAAGGACACACAAAGGACTCTAGATCAACAGACAGCACAGCAAGTTCTGGTGAAGATGCTGATCAAGACGAAGACTCAGATGCAGACAAAGACTCAGATGCAGACAAAGACTCAGATACAGACAAAGGCTCAGATGCAGACGCAGATGAAGACTCAGATGTAGATGAAGACGAAGACTCAGATGCAGATGAAGTCGAAGACTCAGATGCAGATGAAGATGAAGCCTCAGATGCAGATGAAGACGAAGACTCAGATGCAGACGAAGACGAAGACTAAGATGTAGATGAAGACTCAGATGCAGACGAAGATGAGGACGAGGACTCAGTTGCAGACAAAGACGAGGACTCAGTTGCCAACTCAGACGAGGACTCAGACGCAGAGGGCTCTGGTGAAGACACAGAGGGCTTTGATGCAGACAAAGAGGGCTCTGATGCAGACACAGAGGACTCTGTAGATCCGGAAAAGCTTTCAGAAATCCAGTGCATAAAGTGAGTAATATCCACAGGTAGTCGCCAGTAAAAATCCCAGACCGCCGCTATAGCCAGTAAAGCCTCGTCGCTCAACAAAAGTAAAAAGAACTCACATTTAGCCTTTTCTGTCGGGAACAGACGAGCACGTGAAAAGTAACGGCGATACTGAGCAATAAATGCCAGACAACGATCCGGCTCGCCGTTAAACTTATTCGGGGGTTTCCGGTGCTTACTCCTTAATTATTCCTTAATTCTAGGTCACGGGGTGCCTATCCAAACGCACATAGGGAAAGAGGCGGGGGTACACCCTGGACGGGTTGCCAGTCCATCTCAGGGCAACACATAGACAAACAACACAATCACTCCTATGGACAATTTACAATCACCCATCCACCTAATCTGCATGTTTTTGGACTGTGGGAGGAGACCGGAGTACCCGGAGAAAACACACGCAAGCTTTGGGAAAACATGCAAATTTCCGCATAGAAAGATCCTCGGCCCAGGAATCGAACTCGGGACCTTCTTGTTGTGAGGCGATTGTGTAAAGCTATTAAATTGTAAACGAAAATGTAAAAAAATTTAAGGTGACCGTGCTAACCACTATGCCACAGCACTGCCCTGTACGTAATACAATGTATTAATCTTCTTCTTTTTCTTCTCCTTTCGGCTGTTCCCGTTAGGGGGCGCTGTGGCGGATCACTCTTCTCCACACTACCCTGTCCGCTACATCTGCCTCTTTCACCCCAACAACCTGCATATCTTCCTTCACCGCATCCATAAACCTCCTCTTCGGTCTTCCTCTTTTCCTCCTGCCCGCCACCTCCATCCTCATCATTCTTCTACCAATATACTGCATGCCTTCCTCTGCACATGCCCAAACTGTCTCAACCTGTCCTCCCTCACCTTGTCTCCAAAACATTCAACATGCGCCGTCCCTCAAATAAACTCCTGTCTATTCTCGTCACTTTCAATGAAAATCTCAACATCTCCAACTCTGCCACCTCCAACTCCTCCTCCTGTCGTTCCTCCAGCTCCTCCTCCTGTCTTTCCTCCAGCTCCTCCTGCTGTCTTTCCTACAGCTCCTCCTCCTATCTTTCCTCCATCTCCTCCTCCTGTCTTTCCTACAGCTCCTCCTCCTATCTTTCCTCCATCTCCTCTTCCTGTCTTTCCTCCAGCTCCTCCTCCTATCTTTCCTCCATCTCCTCCTCCTGTCTTTCCTACAGCTCCTCCTCCTATCTTTCCTCCAGCTCCTCCTCCTGTCTTTCCTACAGCTCCTCCTCCTATCTTTCCTCCATCTCCTCCTCCTGTCTTTCCTCCAGCTCCTCCTCCTGTCTTTTCTCCAGCTCCTCCTTCTGTCTTTCCTCCAGATCCTAATGCTTTCTTGCCGCCAGCTCTTCCTCCTGTCTTTCCTCAATCTCCTCCTCCTGCCTTTCCTCCAGCTCCGCTTCCTGTCTTTTCTCCAGCTCCTCCTCCTGTCTTTTCTCCAGCTCCTTCACCTGTCTTTCCTCCAGCTCCTCCTGCTGTCTTTCCTCCATCTCCTCCTCCTGTCTTAATAAAACATTAAAAAGAAATGTAAACTGTATGCATTTAAAATTCTCTCTAATTTCAAACACAAACATATATTTAAGGTGTTGTTCTTTTCTTTATTTTTCAGCCAAGTAAGCAGTTAAGGGCTTAATGTCCCAGCAGTGGCAGCTTGGTGTTGCTGATAATTAAACCTTCAATCTTCTGGTCAGTGGTCAACAATAAAACAACATTCCTCCAAAAATAGAACATCCAATGTATGAAGTGATGCTAATGATGTCATCAATATAATAATACAAAACCAAATGCTTCTATCAGTGATACTGTTTCTACTAAAACTCCTGAACTTACAGATCTGCACCTTAATTCTTATTTCGGTTTAAATCTCCTGTGTCCTTGGGATCAATGTAACTGTGTTTGGAGTTGTGGTCAGTGTGCCATGGTGATCTGCCCACAAAAGATAATCTCCTCCATGGGTAATGCCATGGAAAGCTGTATACACAGATACACAAATTGGCAGACAAACATACCACACACAGGGTACATAAAGTAATATATGCAATTGTAAAGGCAACCATAACACAGTTTGCTTAATACATTATGAAATGGGTTTCTAGATCTTTGGTCCTGGTTAAATCTAGGTAGTAGCACAATGGTTAAAGTGTTAAACTGCTAATTGAAAGCCACTTTATTTTGGTCACAGTCAAGATATAGTGAAATGTTTTTCTTCTTAGTAAGTTGGGGGTCAGAGCATAGGGTCAGCTATTGTACAGCGCCCCCGGAGCAGAAAGGGTTAAGGGTCTTGCTCAAAACCCAACAGTAACGGACTTAAGCCCAGGTTTTTTTTTCATTTGAGCCACCACTGCCCCTCTTGGAAGATCATGGTATGATTCTCAGAGCCACCAAACTGCCACTGCTGGACTCCTGTTCAAGGCCCTTAAACCCAATTGCTCAGCTTTGTAAATGAGATAAATGTAAGTCAACCAAAAAAGTTCATCAGCCAAATTTCTATAAATTTTAAATACAGTATAAAGCTATTAAATTGTACAAGAAAATGTAAAAAAATACTATATTTGATGTATGCCCTGTGATGGGCTGGCGACCTGTCCAGGGTGCACCCTCTGCCTTTCGCCCTATGTGTGCTGGGATATGCAAGCAGACCCCCGTGACCCCGGATTCGGGAATAAGGGGGTAAGAAAATGAATGAATGAATGAATAAATTTGATGTAAATATTTCTTCTGACACATAACAAATTCAAGACAAAGCTGAATACATTAATTCATTCATTCATTAATCCTTCTTACCCGCTTATTCCCTAATTCCGGGGCACGGGGGTCTGCTGGAGCCTATCCCAGCACACATTGGGTGACAGATGGGGGTACACCCTGGACGGGTCGCCTGTCGCAGGACAACATATAGACAAACAACCATTCACACACACATTCACTCCTATGGACAATTTACAATCATCAATCCATCTAATCTGCATGTTTTTGGACTGTGGGAGGAAACCGGAGTACCCGGAGAAAACCCAAGCAAGTATGAGGAGAACATGCAAAAAACATGTAGATGAGGTGGATTGGTGATTGTAAATTGCCCACAGGAGTGAATGTGTGTGTGAATGGTTGTTTGTCTATGTGTTGCCCTGAGATGGACTGGCAACCCGTCTAGGGTATACTCCCATCTGTCGCCCAATGTGTGCTGGGATAGGCGCAGCAGACCCCCGTGACCCTGAATTTGGGAATAAGCGGGTAAGAAGATGAATGAATGAATTACCTTTCTGGGTAATACTGGCTCTTATTTCGATCAGTCTCTAAGATGATTTTCTCAATAATTATCACAGACACATAATAAATCCCCAGAAGTAAAGACTGGGACACTTTCAGACTCACAGATCTTCAAGAAAAAGCTAGCAGGAAAGATTGTTTATTTTTTATATGGTCCAACGGGTCCAGCAGAGACAGAGACAAAGTGCAAATTGAACACATCACAGCAGTGTGTTATATAAAACCGTTTTATTTAAAGCCTAAAAGCAGATAATTAACGAAATCAGACTTGTCTCTTTGATTGGTTTACCTGACAGACAATTTTGCCATAATAACTGACTAAAAGCTATTTAATGGCAACGATATATTATTTCTCGATATTTGTATTCAGTCATGCACACCACTGCTTTCCAAAGCAGCAAAATCCATTAAATCCCCACTTTCCAATGATCAGTTTGTAAAAATTCCTGTCCATAGAACAAAAGCACCAATCATCTAAGGACTCAACATGTTTCTCGGAAAATAGCAAAACAAAACACTCACTGATTATTTGATTGGTGCAGTTTAATAACCTATCATCCTTTAGGAAATAGAGAAGTTCAGAAAAAGTTTTTGAGCTTTAAAAGAGCAAACACTTTTGGTAAGATACGGCACGGCGGTCGTAGTAGTTAGTGCGGCCGCCTCACAACAAGAAGGTCCCATGTTCGATTCCCAGGGGCAGGGATTTTTCTATGCGGAGTTTGCATGTTCTTCCTGCGCTTGCATGGGTTTCTTCCGGGTACTCTGGTTTTCTCCCACCATCCAAAAACAAATGCATTAGGTTGATTGGTGAGTGAAAAATTGTCCATAGGAGTGAATTGCTCTTCTATGTGTTGCCCTGCAATGGATTGGGTGTACCCTTGCCTCTTGCCCAATGTGCGCTGGGATAGGCACCAGCAGACCCCCATGACCCCAAAATTAGGGAATAAGCGGGTAAGAAGATGAATGAATGAAATCAACTAATCTGTTTCATTACAGAGAGATATATATATATATATAATATTTCTCTCTTTCTCTCTCTCTCTCTCTCTCTCTCTCACTCTCTCTATGTATGTATAAATATATATATATATATGATGAACTCTTGGCACTATACGCCTCAGCATCCACTGACTCAATTTACATGGAGTTGCTGTCATTCCCAAACCTTTTCCTATACAGCTAACAGTTGACTGTGGAATATTTAGGAGTAGGGAAATTTCCTGACTGGATTCGTTGCACAGTAGACATCCTCTCACAGTTCCACATTGGAATTCACTGAGCTCCTGAGAGTGACTCAATTGTTCACAAATGTTTATGAAAACAGTCTGCATGCTGAGGTGTTTGATTTTATACACCCGTGGCCATGGAAGTGATCATGACACCTGATCCTGAGCAAATACTTTTGGCAATATAGCGCAACATTTTGTCTGTGTCACTCATCAGTAACTGCTGCACTTGTATTTCCTCAATGACAGCTGAGAACAAAGTTGCCAGAAAATGAAAACCTCAGCTGTTGGGTCTGATGGCTATGCTAAATGGGCTTAAAGTTTCATTCATTCATCTTCTTACTCGCTTATTCCCTAATTCTGGGTCACGGGGGTTTGCTGGTGCCAATCCCAGCACACATAGGGTGAGAGGCGGTGGTACATCCTGGATGGGTCACCTGTCCATCACAGGGCAACACATAAACAAACAGCCATTCACACACATTCACTCCTATGGACAAATCACCCATCCGCCTCATCTGCATGTTTTTGGACTGTGGGAGGAAACTGAAGTACCCGGAGAAAACCCAAGCGATTGCGAGGAGAACATGCAAACTCCGCACAGAAAGATCCCTGACCCGGGAATCGAACCTGGGACCTTCTTGTTGTGAGATGAATGAATGATTAAATTCCAAATTGTGCATTGCATGTTTTTTATTACAGATTTGTTTTTATTTTATTGTTTTTTGTGGCTGTTTATCATTTTGACTTTCCTGTCCAGTGTATTTTTCCAATATCTTTTTCTCATTAGGTATACTGATGAAATGTAATGATAAATTATGCGTTTTAGTGACACAAACTTTTAAAACAATAACAGAGAATTAATGATGCATGATATATGCAAAACAACAACATATTGTAAAGGTCACAAAGCCAAAAAAACATGCAACGCCTGCTCAGTGGTGCAGCTGCAATTATGCATATTCTCCATATTTTAAGCATTAAGATTTGCCCATCTGAGCGGTTGTGTTAGACATTTGACACTGGATAAACGGGTTCAGTTTCTATTATCAGCCAAGCGGTAGTAAGTCTCTAATAATATAATATAATATAATA
>JAOTRA010000002.1:9296575-9307492 GCA_026260255.1 Pseudolaguvia tuberculata | reverse complement strand
TGTGGCGACCCCTAACGGGAGCAACCGAAAGGAGAAGAAGAAGAAGAAGAAGAAGAAGAAGAAGAAGAAGAAGAAGATTGCCATTCAGTATACAATGAAATAATTTAGATTCAAACTTTGTATTGTATTATTTTTTAAACTTGTGGCTCTGCTGTGTAAATTGGAGCAAACGAGTTGGACTTAATCCATATAACAGAGGGACACTGGATTTTAAGGTGCATAGGTTGTGCTGGCTTTAAGTACTTACACTAAGCCACTTTCCGACAGAGTCGAATTGACTTAATTGTGATTTGTAAGACATTCTAAACAGACAGTACAGTACAGTACAGTACAGACAAACACATTTTTATTTTGTTAATATAAAGGAATGAGGGAATGAAATAAGAATAAATAACTGGTGGGCGGCGCGGTGGTGTAGTGGTTAGCACGGTTGCCTCACAACAAGAAGATCTCAGGTTCGATTCCTGGGCTGGGGATATTTCTGTGTTGAGTTTGCATTTTCTCCCCGCTCTTGCGTGGGTTTTCTCCAGGTACTCTGGTTTCCTCCCATAGTCCAAAAACGTGCAGATTGGGTCAATTGGTGTTTCTAAATTGTCTATAGGAGTGAATGTGTGTGTGCTTGTTTGCCTGTGTGTTGCCCTGTGATGGACTGGCGACCCGTCCAGGATGTACCCCCGTCTCTCGCCTTATGTGCGCTGGGATAGGTGCCAGCAGACTCCCTTGACCCCAAATTAACAAATAAGCGGGTAAGAAGATGAATGAATGAATGAATGAATGAATGAATGAATGAATGAAATTAGAAGAAACTACACAAACAAATATTTGACCTGCAAGAATGATAAAATTTTAATGACATTTCAGTTAGGATAAGAACAGTTGATTGGCCATGATTAGTAGTTGTGAGCACGGATCAAAGTGAACATCAGAAAATTGTTAATGTTGATTGCTAGGGTTGTGACTGTAAAGGAAAAATTCCCCCAATTAAATAAGACACAAGCAATCTATGTCCTTTAATGTTCATTCATTCATTCATTCATTCATTCATTCATTCATTCTTTCATTCATCTTCTTATCCGCTTATTTCCTATTTGGGGGGTCTGCTGGTGCCTATCCCAGCGCATATAGGGCGAGAGGCGGGGGTACACCCTGTACGGGTCGCCAGTCCATCTCAGGGCAACACATAGACAAACAACCATTCACACACACATTCATTCCTATGGACAATTTACAATCACCCATCCACCTCATCTACATGTTTTTGGATTTTCTGAGGAAACTGGATTACCCGGAGTACTCCACACAGAAAGATTCTTGTTGTGAGGCAACCGTGCTATTCGCTAAACCATGGCGCCGCTCATCCTTTAATGTGTGTTTTTTTTTTTACTTTCAGCCTGCCGATCGTAATTTTTTTCCCTTTGTCCCAAGTCATACATTCTATCCTATGTGATTGTAAACAAAACAGGGAAAAAAGGAAAAAAACATACTTTTATTAAGCACATAATATTTTAATAGAAGTAATGTGTCTGTTGTTACTAATCTGAGATATGGGCAATGCCTCAATGGGCAAATGTGACATAAATGTTTTCCACACTTATGTTGCAATAATGAAGATCTTAGTATAATCTGTTATTGATTATCCAATACAGATGGATTTCTTATAAATCCTATATATATTATAAAGTTCCTGATATGATCATGTGGTGTTATTTAATAGAATTGTATATATTTTTTATAACAGAAAACTGAAAACACAGAGATGTTAATAATATCGTATTTCTATTTTTTTTAGAGTCAAGCCACCAGGAAGAATGCAGAGTTCAGGATATTCCAATGAATGCTCTCAGATAAGGAATGATTCCTTGTCTCATTTCTCCAGTGTAACCACTCCCACTCCAGCAAAGCGAATTACTTTCTACAAAAGTGGAGACAAGCAATTCAGTGGTCTCCGGATGCCTATTCATAAACGAAGCTTCCGATGTTTTGATGCCTTGCTGGATGACCTTTCCCAAAAAATTCCTTTGCCATTTGGTGTGCGGACAATCACTACACCCAAAGGAACCCATTCTATTCAGAGTCTGGAGCAGTTACAGGATGGTGCATGCTACCTATGCTCTGATCGCCAATATGTTAAGCCAATTGATTTAGAGGTTGCAGGTAAACAGGCTGCCGCCTGGTACCATAACTATCAGCTTAAAACCCAGAGAAAACCTTCCCGGCCTGATAAACCAACAACAAGACATTTTAGCCATCACTACCATCGACACCCAAAGAGGATTTTGCTGATGAAAAACAGTGATCCTGCACTTAGAAGGTCCATTGTGTTGAGCCTAAAGAGGACTCACAGCCTTCATGTCTTTATGGATGAGATTTCTGAACTGATGCAGTACAATGTCAGGAAGTTATACACATTGGATGGAAGAAAGGTCAGGAAAAAATTTGAGCCATATATAGCATCAGTGAAACTTTATGAACCATTTTGTTTCGTGTTATTGTTATTAAAAATAAAAGTTTATTCTAGTCAGATCTGTCTACAGTTACGGTTACAGTTTGACATTTGGCGGACGTTCTTATCCAGAGCGACTTACATTTACATTACATTAGCAATTGTGGGTTAAGTGTCTTGCTCGAGGGCCCACAGTTCTTGCTTGGTGAAGGTGGGAATCGAACCTCGGTCTTTCTGGTCCAACACCTTAACCACTAGGCTACCACTTCCCATTAGAATATAAGGAGATTTTTAGGCATGATTTTATTATGCAATTATGATATGATAAGTATTAATCATTTATTATTTTTTTTAAAAAACCTTTTACTATTGGTGCATGTAACATTTATAAAATGAACTAACAGTTGAAAGCTTTAGTAACTTTATATTTGGACTCCCACAGATTGATAGTATGCAGAGTCTGATGCAATGTCCCAATGTCCTGGTGTGTGTGGGCAGAGAGTCCTTTAATCCTCTTCTTCTGGAGCATCTGAGAAAGAACTCAGAAGAGAAGTTGCCTGGAATAGGTGTACAGTCGCATTCCAGCATCTACAGCGAGGGCCATGACAGCAAGAAAAATGGTAATGGAGATAAAAATATTAAGATAACACATATCAATTATTAGGCAATATAGGTGTCAAAATTATGCCATTTTTATTGCTCGGATAAATTAATAGGTATGCTTGCTTTCACTGCAGCCAGTCTTGCTAGATTTAGTGGGTTCATGTCCAAAGTGGGGCGGCGCGGTGGCGTAGTGGTTAGCACGGTCACCTCACAACAAGAAGGTCCCGGGATCGATTCCAGGGCCGGGGATCGTTCTGTGCGTAGTTTGCATGTTCTCACCGCGCTAGAGTGGGTTTCCTCCCGGTACTCTGGTTTCCTCCTACAGTCCAAAAACATGCAGATGAGGTGGATGGGTGATTGTAAATTGTCCATAGGAGTGAATGTGTGTGTGTGAATGGTTGTTTGTCCATGTGTTGCCCTGAGATGGACTGGTGATCCGTCCATGGTGTACCCCTGCCTCTCGCCCCATGTGCGCTGGGATAGGCGCCAGCAGACCTCCGTGACCCAGAATTAGGGAATAAGCGGGTACGAAGATGAATGAATGAATGTCCAGGGTGGGTTCTTGCGCATATTGGGTGTGTTCTAAGACTTCTGATCAAGTCAGGCTCTAAATAAATGCATCGTTCTGGTTGACAACATTAGGGCGGCTTCTTGGTACAATCTGCTGATGTTTAATTGTTCCATTTGATTAATTTGTGTATAAAAATAGCATGATATAAAAATGGCTGTCTTGACATTAAAAGCATTTGAAAAGTCAATACTGAGGTTTGCCATTATTGTTAGGCAAACGTTACTAGAATATCAGTTTCATCAGTGCATCTTAGATGTTCTATTTTCTACTATGAGAAGGATTTAATTATCTGTTGACAATTTTCATATCAGGCATCTCCAAAACATAATGTATTACATTTTATTATACTGTATTTACAGTGAACTTCAAACTTGACACCAAGAAAAGTATCATTCATCCAAGGTCCGATTCAAGTAACAAATCAACAAGGTTCTCTCTGTCATCAGAAAAATCCCACCCAAATGGATCAGAACTGCCATCAGGACAGCTGGGTTGTGTTTCAAAGGAAGTTGTAATAAATGATGATCTCGAAAAAAGGGTTCTCGTCAATAAAGATGGCAGTCTGTCTGTAGAAATGAAAGTTCGGTTCCGCCTAGTCAGTGATGAAACTCTTCAATGGTCCACTAAAATCAAAAAGTTAGCCACATCTACAAATGAATGTAATTCATTACAGGAAGAAGAACCTCTCTGCCTTCAAGTCAATGCTATACATTCTGAAGCAGAAATCAATGCTGAATGTGAGACTGAGGGGGGGTTTTCACCAAAATGTCATCAAATGGACTTTATAGAATCTTACTGTCAAAATTGCGGTAACCATAATCAAGGATATGACATTTGGAAAAACCCCTTACTCAAGCAAGATGGAACCAGGAGTTCCTCACATTCTCCTGCATCGTCTGATAAAAAGACATCTGTAAACAGAGTGTATACAGTTTCCAGATCCAGTGAGGAGTATATTGAACATGTGGTAGAAAAGGCATCAGGCTTCCAACAGACTAATGAGGAAGCGGACACAAGGTTGGAATATTGCTTAATAAGTCGTTGTTGCAGTCCAAGTGAAACATCAACCAGCACAAAGAATCGCAATGAAATGATAGACAGTTGTGAGAATAACACTGGGATAATGTCTTACCATAATGATCATCAAAAAACATATTTAAGCAAAGAAAACTTAACTTCTGCTACCAGCAATTCAGCCAACATTCCGTCATTCAAAAAGGAGGAGGAAGATGATGATGATGATGATGATGATGATGATCTTTCTTCAAGTGTATCAAGAACATCTCAGTGGTGTTTTGAAAAGGATAAACAATTTGAATGCATACACTGCTACGGCTGTCAGCGGTTCCAAAGTGTACATTCATCCTCTGTACCGTCTAAAGTCTTAAGCTGTTCTGCAGATCCATTCAAATCTAAGTTATACAAAAGATTGTATGCAGCGCCAGAAGAGTCTACAGAGAGTCACAGTGATAGGACAGACAGTCCCAAACCCACCCTCTCGAAAGTGTCCTCAAGGTCTCAGTGCTACTGCTGCTACTGCTGCTGCAGTCAATGCAGAGACACAACAAGAAGCTTGGTTTGTAAAATAAAGAGTGATTTAGAGAAAAGCCATCACAATGCAGTTTTCCATGATGACAGCAACATGTCTAATAATTTCAGACAATTCCAGGATATAAACACATGCTTTTCAGTTATGTCCACGGAATGCCCTTGTTGTAGTGGATGTGGAAAATTAACATCAACAATACCAACAAAATTTGCTATCACTCCAGTTCGGGTAGATAAGGAAGATGGTAAAGTTACGTTTCTTCATCCTGAGCAATATAACAAATGTTCTCATGGTACACAAGAAGAGGAACCTGCTGGAGAACCTGTTCAAAATAGGGTTGAGGTCAGGCATGTTTGCTCTCCAAGTACATTGTGCAGCGTATCTAATCGTCCTGTTGACTTAAGGAAATCCATTAAATCTAACCAGCATACATATGGAAGTTTATGTGATGCAGAAATAATATCTAAAAATGACTCAGTGGAGGATTTGGGAGACGGGACCAAAATGTTACTTGGACCAATTGGATCAAACAATGACTTACCAGACAAAGCGACAACATATAGGCAAGAGAACCAAACTTCTGCCCTGGAAAATATAATTGAAACCGAGAATTTGATGCAAGATTCTGATACAGACGCTAAAGATAGAGTTCCTAGTGCAGTGTCAACTAAAACCAACTTCTCCAAGGATTCTGACCAAGCCAACAAATCCAAATCAAGCAACATTCACAACACTCCAAGTGTCTCGTCACCAGTTTCTACAAGCATTACAGACACGAGTCATGAAAAGAACCCATCAACTGTGTTGTGTAAAAATGCCAATTCATCATTAAGCTTGGATGGTGAGGTACCCACTGATATGACTAAGGAGCAGAACACTAGACAAACAATAGATGATGCAAAGTATAGTACACAGAGTTTCTTCTCCATGGCCTCTTCAATACCAGAATCACCAGTGACGGTTGAAAATAATTATCAGCCATTAAGTGTAAAATCTGTGAACTCAAAAGTATCTTTAAACTCAAGCAGATGTGATATAGATCATTGCTTCTCATTTAGAAGTATTCCAAAAGAAGCCCCAAATGGTCCCATAGGAATAGGCCAACCTTCAGCCTCAAATGGCCTGCTAAATGAACCAGTAAGTTCAATGTTGACAGCATCTGTCTCTCTCGGACTTGGTGCAGAGGCAAAGTCTGAGGACGTCAATGAACAAATCTTTGATGAGCCTAAATGTTTGCCTGAGGAATTTACCTCGGAACCCTTTGCATTAGAGCATGCGCTTAATTTAGCAATGACTAGAACGCCAAAGATGGACAAAACATCTGTGTCTACATGTTCTACTATAACAGACAAAACACAGTTGTCTAATGTTAGGCAAAACCCATGCAGGGTTCCTAATGTAACCTCGGGTCATCTATCTGAAAGCAAAATATCAACCAAACCAAAGATAGAACGCACGGTAGAGGTCCAGCTTCTACAGAATGGTGCTCATCAAGTGCCATCTACATTGTCAGGATCATCACAGAAGACCTCACCAAGTAAAAACACCTCAAGAACAGAAATCAATACAAATACAAATAAAAGCGAAAACAATAGCGCTTTATCCATATCCAGATGTTCTTTACAATCTATTCAATTAAAGTCAGCCACCAACGGAACTAATGCGTCTAAGAATCAATATACTACAAAGAGCAAGAACAAATCCTACTCCAAACTTGAAATTCAGAAAGTCAAGAAAAACGATGCTAACAGCGCCACAAGTGGGATTCCTGTGAAATCTGCTTCCAAATCAAACTCAAAACCTTCATTTAAAAGTAAACATGCTAACAAGTCTGAAATCACTCCAGATTCTAAAAGTAATAGTGTTTTGCCTCACCACCCTGATTTATTAAGGGAAGAGGATAATAATGCCAAACTAGACAGTAGAAGATCATCTTTCAACGCATCAGATCAAAACAATGGCCTTGAACAGAACCAGCATATTGACCAAAACTGTAAAAACAGGAAAATTAGTTCCACATCCCAAAACAAAACTAAGGATCATGATAAGAAAGCTATCATGCCATCTAGCTTACCCAATGCATCTCCTACCGATGTTGTAAATGACTGGCTCAAAAATATACCGATGGATGGGCCTATGTATATGATGGAGGATGACTTCAGTGAGCAAGATGAGAAAACTTTCCTTCGCATACCTGCTGTAAGAGAAGAAGGTTGTTTGCAAAATAATATTGGAGATCGCTCTAAAATACCAATAAAAACATTCGATTCTGAAGAAATAATTGGACCTGAAGTGGCAGATCCTGTTACCAAATATGAAAATTCAATCTGTGAGGCACAACTGGCGTCTGATAAAACATTTCAGACAATAACAGCCAACAGTGAGGTCAGTTCAAAAGATATGAACAAAGAAAGTTTAGCAAATAATTGTCAGTCCTCGATACAGGTAATGAAGGCCCTCCTCAGCCCAAAATTAGACCGATGCAATAGTTTACCTGAGGTTTCCCCAACATATGGGAGAAAATTAAGCACATCAGTAAAAGGACTAATTGATTGCTTTGCTAATTTACAAATAATTGACCCAGATCCAAAGATATATGACAAATACACTGAAATAATAAACACCCTCCAAACACTCTGGATGAACAGATGTTCAGAAACTGTGCAAAACAAGAATAATCTAAAAAATCATTCAGCTGAGGATGAGAATAACCTGAGGTCTTCATCAGGGGTAGATTTAAGTAGCGGTTCCTTGGGTTCTGGCAAAAGAAGCGTCAGTGGTGGGCTTGAAAAATTTGAAATCGCAGAAGGCAGAACACTCATAGCTGAAGGGAAGGATCTGTCACCGAATCATGGGGATGCCATTACAGGGGGTGAAGGTGAATCAGTATCTTCTAGACCAGAAAATATAAATCCATCGTGTGCCTCTTCCGTTCCTATCACTCCAGATATTGCTGAAAGGGTCCGATGCAGTCCTGAACATGGAAAACCAAACCAGGAGGCAGAAAAAGATGAAGGTCTTAAAGGTACTCATGATGATGTTGTTCATGCTAATGGACATGTAAAGGGTACTAAAGAAATAGATGTAATATCCTCCAAGATGGACATTGAAAATAGCAGAAATGTTAAACTAGCCGTTAATGAATCAACTGCTGAAAATTACAGCTCAAGAACATCAGCATCATCTCATAAAGCTCAATTAACAAAACATATTTCACAAGACCCTGATCCAGTATGGGTGTTGAGCTTGTTAAAGAAATTAGAAAAGCAATTTATGTCTCACTATGCAAATGCAATAGCGGAGTTCAAAGTAAGGTGGGATTTAAATGACAACGAGACACTTGATCTAATGATCAGTGAACTGAAAGAAGAGGTACATAAAAGAATTCAGTCTACTATAAATCGAGAGCTCCAAAAAATCCAAAGTCGAGCTGGTAAAACACCAAAACCACCAATAAGCATACTGTCAAGAGATTCTACTGCCTGGACTGAGCAACGTCGAAGACGTCTTAAAGGGATGCCGAATAAATGTATTAACCCTTCAACAAGTAAAGACGTAAACACTGCATCAGGTACAGAATTCAGTGACCAGCGCAGTGAGGATGAATACTGTCCATGTGACAAATGTGTGAAACATAAGATGACATCTAGAGTTGTCCAGTGTACCCAAGCTTTGAGAGTGGCTCCAGTTCTTAAGGAGTTTGATCTTAGAAAAATCTTGCAAACAAAAAAGGATCCTCCTATCACTATGCCAATACTGACAAAGCTGCATGAACACAAAGATCAGTATGATGAAGCTGACAGCAGCAGTGTCCATGATAAAGATCATTTAGACATAGATAAACAGGAAACCCAAGAGGTTAATGCAATCATAACTGTGCCGGCTTGTGAGATTCAAGACATACATGTAGGGGAAATAAATAATGGAGGAGGAAAAGTGAAGGAAGGATCATGGGAAGAAAAAATATTTCATGATAACAATAAAGGAACCGATGATGAAGAAAACCAAACAGAGAAGCAAAAACATGAATTGGATTTAGAGGTCAGGCTCACAGAAGGATCAGAGAGAGAGACATCGGATGACGAGATAGAAATGGGAAATTAGCCTCCTGATGAGTAGCTGCAGAAGAAAAGAAAGAGAACTAGTGGCATGGAAGGAAGAGGATTCATTCAGTCATCTTCTTACACGCTTATTCCTTAATTCGGGGTCACGGGGGTCTGCTGGTGCCTATCCCTGCACACATAGGGCGAGAGGCAGGGGTACATCCTGGACGGGTTGCCAGCCCATCGCAGGGCAACACATAGACAAACAACCATTCACACACACACATTCACTCCTATGGACAATTTCAATCAATGTAACCTGCATGTTTTTGGACTGTGGGAGGAAACCGGAGTACACGAAGAAAACACACGCAATCGCAGGGAAAACATGCACAAAAAGATCCTTGCCCTGGGAATCGAACCCAGGACCTTCTTGTTGTGAGGCGACCGTGTTATCCACTACGCCACCGCGCCGCCCAGGAAGAGAATTAAAATAAATAAATAAATAAAAATATCAAAATCTTTCTGTGTGGAGTTTGCATGTTTTACCTGTGCTTGGGTGGGTTTCCTCCGGACTGATAAAAATTCCCAGTTGTTGATGTTTCACCTCAGAAATGAAAGCATTAAACAATGAAGTGAAAGTTCAATGAAGGGAAATGTTAAAGCTGAAGTGAATTATTTTTATGTTGCCCTGAGATGGACTGGCGACCCGTCCAGTGTGTACCCCCCGTCTCTCGCCCTATGTGTGCTGGGATAGGCGCAGCAGAGCCCCGTGACCCCGGATTCGGGAATAAGCGGGTAAGAAGATGAATGAATGAATGAATGAGTGAATGAATGAATGAATTATTTTAAAGTGGTAAAGTCTTGACTTTAGTTTATGCAGTTGATCTTTAAATATTTATTCATTGAGAAAACTTGTATATTTTCTATACATATTATATACACTGCAATTTAGGTTTTGGTTACTAACGATAAATAATCATTAACAAAATGAACAATATTACAAGTTTAATTAGAAGATTTCATGAATAAATCTGTTTAAAGCAAATGGTTTAAAAACAAATGATAATAAGAAGAATATACAAACAGCATACAAATGATTTAAATGAGAAAGAACAAAGGAATACATTTATTTTTACAGAAATATTTATGTAAGTTTCTTTCTAATCTGGGTGTTTGAAAAAATTTACTTGAGTAAAAAAAGTTTATCAGATATATTATAATTGTCATATTGTTTTTCTAGTGAATTATGATAAATTGTAATAAAGTGATTGACAGGAAGCGTTAATATCATTGACATGATACAGTATAAGTACAGATTAGTCTAATGTTTGTTACAGTTTTTTAAAGTTTGTATCATATAAACACCTTTGTTATATATTATATTGTTACTAAACTGTAAATTCAATAAAATATAACTTGTTGAAAATAAAAACTGAACATGAATACCAAATCAATAAGTCTCATAAGAAACTACAGACGGTTCAGGTGAATATGGTGACTTGGTGGTTAAGGTGATGGACTAATACCAGAAAGACCGGAGTCTTTCTGTGCGGAGTTTCCATGTTCTCCCTGCGCTTGCGTGGGTTTCCTCCAGGTACTCCGGTTTCCTCTCACAGTCCATGCAGATCAGGTATATTGGTGATTGTAAATTGTCCATAGGAGTGAATGTGTGTGTGAATGGTTGTTTGTCTATGTGTTGCCCTGT
>JAOTRA010000002.1:9218637-9238462 GCA_026260255.1 Pseudolaguvia tuberculata | reverse complement strand
TGTGTGTGTGTGTGTGTGTGTGTGTGTGTGTGTGTGTGTGTGTGTGTGTGTGTGTGTGTGTGTGTGTGTGCATATAATTGACTGAACAGTGGCTGGAATGTTGTGCCGTTTAATTAAAAAAAAAAAAAAAAAAAAAAAATCAACCATAAAATGATTCCAAATAGCCCAAATATCAACTGCACCTCATCAGTCAATTACTTTAGTTAAAAAGTGCTTTACATAGTCATCTAACTGCATAACATTTACAAATGACTTAGGTTATCATAGCAATACTACATTGTTATATCATAAACTACATAAACAACATGTCACTATGTTGCATAAGTGCTGAAAAGTCCAAAGTTAAAACAAATGCACCAGCAAACGTAAATGACAACTATATACCAAGCAAGATCATAAGCACTACGGAGTTTAGTATTCAAACGGTAGAATGGGAATTAAGTGCAATTTCAAAGCATGGACAGTACTTTAGATCAGTTGAACACTATATTCACTGCTTAAACATTACATCCAATACTTCTGTCTTACTGAGGCATAGGCAAACAATTCTAAAAAGGCACAAGCTGATCAGACAGGGAGGATTAAGTTATAGTCATGACAGATATAATATATATATTAATGCACTCGATTTGAAAAGGGATGGAACTTTTTAGTTGCTGAAAAAATAGAAATCATTTCGAATCTCCTGAAATATCTTCTTTTGATATTTATGGTCTGCATATTAATATTTATATGGCCTTATTTATATGGATAAAATACAATAGTGGTTAATAGGAAATGCGACTAATATGGCAGTTTGATTAATTAATGTGCTATGCATCTGTATGTGAAATGATGTGCATATACACTTGACCATTTCTTTTGCCCACATTTTGCACTTTACTATCCTTATATAAGCTCGATTTAGCCTGACTTAACAAAAGTTTTCACAAAAAAAATAAATTAATTAAAAAAAAGGTTTTAGGATCAGCTTTTTGAAGGATTACCAATGATATCTTCTGATGTGATCCTGAGGGATGCAATAGCTTCTGCACAAATGTGGACACTCTCTTCCTGTTTGTTGTCCTTGCTGGCAGAGCCAGTGCAAGATGTTGGCTGCTCCTTCCTCTGGGATGATATGTAGCTTACTCCAGGTCCTGGAATAGAAACTGAGGCTTGTCTGGAATTAGCCCTCTCTGAAATGTCCCCCTGTGGTAAAGTCTGAGAGTGTCTCCCGAAAGAAACACCAGATGGGCAAACAGAGGGCATTCTTAAACCTCCAATGGGAATCATTGGAATTGGAGTCTGTATCTGCTGTTGAGAGTGCAAAGGCAAGTGGCTGAAGATGCCTTGGCTGAGAGTGGCGGATGCATCGGTACCACGGCGTACTCCATCAGTGACATCATGAAAAACAGTCTCTTGCTTATCCTGAATTTAACATAAGCACAATTTATTGCTAGGCGTTATTTAATGATTATATTTATCATGAATGTGTTATAAATAGTATAGTTTTATTAAGCGAGTATAAATAAAAAGAATTAAAAGTTTTTCATTTAATTGACATACCATTTCTGGGTTCATTGACATAGTTTGTTTGCTGGAAGAGGCTTCACATTTCATCTCCCTGCTTGTCTCCACATTGGATCTATTCTGATAGGCCCCCTTGCGTGGCGATGCAGCCCTAAACATGCCTCTGTGTTGTCCACGTGGTGAGGTTGTGCGATACTTTGATCCATCTGCCACTGTGGAAATCGGTCTTACAGGTGACAGCTGGCGGATGGGGGAAAAATCCCCTCTGAAGTTTACATCTCGCCTTGAAAAAATGAGTCTCAATGGGGAAGGAGCCCTTCTTGGAGCCAGGTGACCTTGTGGGGACAGATCTCCTCGTGAACAGAGGTTTCTTTGATGAGGTGAATCCCAACAAGGAGAAAGCATTTGAGACGAACAAGGGTCAAATGTGCTGCTTGTTTCCTCAGGAGTCAAATCATCCTCATTACTGACTGATGATCCATCAAGTCTTTCTTTAAGATCCAAGTTTTTAGTGGAACAGATGGGAGGAAATGGTTTGTTAATTGTGTACGGCTGAGGACTTGTGCTTCTGGAGTGGGTTCTTGGCGTAAATTCCCCGTCATATTCATCATCCTCATCCTCATCTGGTTCATCTCCATCTTCTTCGCCACCATCTGAGTCATCGGCATCAGAGAACTGATGTTTAATGGCTGCATCGATTACTAGTCTGTTCTCGGATGATTTCTGCGCATCATCTTCATGTTCTGAAAAATGAACAGAGGAGAACAGTCATTTGGACTAGGTAGAACAAGAAAGTCACAGAAATCAGCTATAGTAACCAATCATTAAAAACATGTACTTAAGTACATACCAGCAACATCTGCAGTATCCATATTCATAGGTGAAACCCCAAGCTCAAGGCATTTTTTCAAGTGGGCTTTTGACTTCATATGCTTAGTCAAGTTACCTTTATTTGACAAAAAATAACATTATTTGACTTCATTAAAATATATATTCAAATGTAGGTAATACTTGGTGAAACTATATGAAATAAGATGAATACCAACCTTTTGTTTTAAAGGCAAAATTACAGCACTTGCATATGTAGGGTCTCACGTCGGTGTGAGTGCGTATATGTTTCTTCAGCATACTTGGTTTTTTACATCGAATACCACACTCTTCACAAATATATTTTCCACGGCCACGTCCTCTGACATACACATAGTCCTCGTTCGATTTGTACCTGAAAACAATGTATGGACTGTATGTAAGCAATAATTGAATTGATAAACCATTGATATTTGTTATTTGTACGGAAATTACTCACCCGCCTTCAAAGATCTTTACCCGAGCAGGCTCTGTTTGTCTTAAAGGTGCCTCAGTTTCCTTGACATTTTCACGGGACGGTCTACATTTTTGCTTAATACCCTTCATTTGTGTATCATATGGTACGTCTTCCAATGTAGCCTCATTTTTTTCCTGTAAAAAGTAAGTATACAAATACAGTATACGTTGTTTTGTGTATTATGCAATAAACAATCAACAAACAAAAAAACTGACCTGTTCCTGTTTATGACTTGACAAGGTGGAGGTAACAAGTGTTCCAGGTTGATACATGGCTGCAATGGTATATATGGAAATTTGTTTCCTCTGTTTAGATTGGAGAAGAGCGAGAGCCTTTCCAGTATTGAGACTTGGTGGATTTGGATTATTGCACTTCATAAACCAAGAGGCATACACAGAGAAATTAGTTGCCGTTTGGGTACTGTTTGGTTTGGAACAGTTGAGATAACACCAACTGACACATGTTGTAGTGTGAAGACCTGAAAACTGGGATAGTATCCATGTATTGGCAATATCTCTAGGTAAATTTGCATTAGCAATCTGCAATGGTATCGGCAAATTGTTTAACAAAATAGCTTCTGGAGAAACATCAGCAGGTAACGGTAAGCCTGCCTTATTGTGACCTTCTACTTTAGGATCCTCCATGTCCATTTCCTCACCTGTCCCAGATGGACTTTGCAAATTTGTTGACTTCCTATGTTTTTCCCTTCCAAGGTCAGGATGTCCTAATTCTACAGCGCTCAGTTCTTCTACAATTTGCCCGTACATATTCTCTTCTTTGACACGTTTTTGCTGAGTTGCTTCAATGAACAGCTCAAAGCTACTTGCAGGAGAAAGCATTCGCTTACTAGCTCCACCACTTGGTGCCTCCGTAGTTGAAATGGTTCTAGAGGTCAAGGACAGAGGTATGCCTGTATTGAGTTTGGCAGGTGATGAAGATGGGTTTTGCAAAAGTCCTTTTGGATGTCCTGATGTTTGACTCGCTTCCAAAGATACATTGTATTCTGATGTAACATTTAAACACTGACTTTGAGCGAATAAAATATTAGGGGTTAGGTTTGACGCATATTGGGAATCCAAAATATGAGATATACTAGTGTAAGTGATGTTTCCATAGCAAGGTACTTGCATTTGAATTCTGACTGGAACTAACATGCTATGCAAGCTCTGATTTGCTAAAGCAGGCTGAGCTTGTGAAAGAACCGCTATTGTTGACAGGATATTGGTCACGCTTTGCGAATGGTCTTTTCGTAGATCTGCCAGTGCGATTCTAGGCTCTTCTGCTATTTTTGAATCTTCTGGTTCTTTCTTTATTTTTTGCTTTAGGCCATGACACTGATGCATCTGTAAAGTAGGAGGAAGAAGAAGCTGCTTATAAGGGATTTGTTCTGGCGTCCTAGACAAGTCTGGTGAAATTAACTGCTGCGGAGAAACACTTCCATGCAACAAAGAGTACCTCATCTTCTCAATACTGCAAGCAGAACTTTCCAACAAGAACTGTTTCTCTGAAGAAGACATTTTCCTACACATTTCAGCTGTGTTTGTGCTGCCCTGTGTAGCATTCATCTCCACTGATTTATCTTGTGTCTCAGGATCCCCACTCAAAGAAGCCTGTCGAACCAAACAACCTCTTTTTCGTTCTTTAACTCCATAATCGCTGGAATAGATGTCACTTTGGGTGGGGCTGGTCGAAAAAGAAAGGTTGCTATAATCGAAAGACTTACTTCTAAATTCGGGTAATTCAGTGGGTAAGTTGTAGGATGCCTGTTCCGATGCAGAGCGCCTCATCTCTCTCTGCTGGCTTGGGGAGCTTCCGGGAACAGACAAGTACTCCAAACACTTACTAAACTCATCTGATTTAGCAGCGGATGCGACATTCATTCCTTCCTCTTTGTCAAGCGATTGAGAAAAGCTTGAGCTGTGTGATAAATTGCTATCTTGACTTGGGCTTCTGGAGAGACTAGTACAAGCCGATTCAAAACTTGATTCACCCGAGGAACATTCCATTTCAGCTAAACGCAACCGTTTCTTTTTCGGAGGCAGCTTTTCAACTGGAAAGTTTGACAAAGTTTCACTCCTCTGAGGCCACTGGAATTCTTCTCTGGTTTTTTCATTTGGTCTAACCTGCATGTCTCGAACTTTCTCTGGTTTGTCAGGCTCCTCGGTAACTCTAATCTCAGGAACTTGAATACCAGACTGAAAAGCTAGTTGTTTAGATAAATGCGACCAATGGTAGATTAAATTGCTTCCACTGTATTGACTCTCTATTTTTCCAGAGAGCATGACTGGGTCGGTTTTGTACTTTTCCTTCGTTTGTTCCTTTTCAATGAATTGGTAATTGGTACTTTTATTGTACTGCTGGGACTCAAAATCAGTAGACTTCTCTGCAGAGTTTGGCCTACTTAATGATTTTGTGTGCTGAATTACCGAGATAACATTACTACCGATCCATCTTTCTGTTTCAGTATATGTAGCATTCTGAATATCTTGTTTTGTACAAAGGTCCCCTGTAAGGTCAGGAAAGAATGATGGATTATTTTGGGCTACAAAATCTTCCTCTTCCATAACGTTCTTTCCTTTTCTGCGTTTCCTTGTAGCATTTTCCATCATGTGACTTTGAAACATGAGGCATGACTCTGATTCTGGGCAATTCTCTATTCCAATTTTAGAATCATCAGCACTGTCAACTTTTGGCTCTGATTTCAAGCCGCAAACCAACTTGGGGTTATCTGGTTCTGCATGTCCTTCGTGTGCAGAATGCTCAAAGGCAGCCTGTCTCATAAGTTTTCTCATGCCCATGGAGCTACGGAAGGAGATTTCCTCGTTTGTCATCCTCTCATCAAAAGAATTACTGCTTCTTAGCGCCTGTGGTGCACTTCCATTGGAGTCCGATGGTGTTGGAAGAGAATTGCTCCGTAAAAGTGAACCACATTCTGATGGGGTTTGTAATAGTTCAGTCCTACACTGAAAGATTTCAGAGATTTTCGAATACTCTTCTTCTCCAAAAGATTCCGATTCGACTTTTATGGATCTGCCCAGATTTTTTTTGTGCCTGTGCAAATGCTCTGCCGTTTCCTCAGGTGCCATCCCTTTGGTCAATTTAATCATAAAACTGGATGGAGTCTCGTTTATGTCCGTCATGCAAGTCTGTACAGTGATTGATTGCCTTGGCTTGGCACTTGGTCTATAACACTTCCCAAACATAATTTCTTGATATGACTTGGCATTTGCACTGGGTTGATTACACTGCTGTTCTGCACTTTCTGAGCGTGAAAAGTAGCCGGAGTCAGTACTGCCTTTGCTGTATGAGCTTGGAAGGGAGAGTGAATCTTGATTCTTTTTCTCAGAAAGCCTAAGGGCAAGTCTTTGCTTTATGGTAGAAGACTCGGGTTCTTGGTCCAACTGAGTTACAATAACAGGTGTCATCATTTCTCGAAATTGCCATAAAGACACTTTTCCTGACATACTCTCATTTGACAATGTCTTTGTAACGGTTATTCCGGGAATCTTTTGTGTAGGTCCACCAGACTTTTTACGTACACTATCTATCCTGTCCTTTATTTGGTTAAAGCTGCCTTTGTGCAAGGGTTGCCTCTGTGCAAGAGCTGCCTCTTCTCTCACTTCTTCATCGGTGTCAGTGCTCTGCTCAGCATCCGAATGCATTTCTCCTTCTCCTACTGCCACTGCATCGTCCATACTTCCAAGCTCCCTGTCTTGCTCCGAAAATGGAAACAATCCTGCTTTGACAGCATGCGTGTGAGACTTTCTGTGTTTGTACAAATTGCTTTTAGTTTTAAATGAAAAACCACAAGGAACACATGGATATGGTCTTTCACCAGTGTGAGAACGTATGTGTTTTTTAAGTACACTGGGTTTGGCACATGCTCTTCCACAGTAATGACACACATACTTTCCTGTCTTTTTAACTTTTAGCTCTTTTTTGTGCACCCCTGATGACAGAAGGTTAACACTTGATTGTAAACATCTTTTGCCAGGGGGAGCAAAACGTTGTGTTTTCCTCCATGTGTAGATTGCTTTCTGGGCACTGGCTTGTAAAGGAGGGCTAGTTCCTGACCCCATTATTTGAGTCTCGGTACTGGGACATGACGTTAAATCCTCTCCGTGGTGTCTCTCTTTAAGTTCTATTTTGTCTTTGTCCCTTTGGACCATGTCAGAATCAGCATGTTTCTCTTCTTTCAAAGTGCCTTCCTGTAGGGAACATCCTACTGCAATAGTGGGTTCAGGAGTCTCCATGATGTGAAAATGAGGTTTCTAAAATCAATACTTATGTCTGATACATCTTCACTGCCTCATTTTGCAGGATTGCATCTTTTTTTGTAAGTGCCATATGTTCCACAATGTTCACATGCAGTCTTCAGGTTTATGGCATTCTTTCAGGAATTATCTGGAGGAAAGAATATGGACATAATAAGACGGGACAATTCTATTGAAAAAGAACAAGTGTCGGTCTTACAGTAATAACAACAACAATTACAATAGCGGCTGCAGCTGCAACAGGAATAAAAACAGTACTATAGTATACATAGAAAAATTCATTTACACAACAAAAAAAAATCTGTAAACTATGTTTGTGTAATGCAATAGTTTAATAGATTAAGCATACTCTTGCAGCCGCTTTACTTTAAATGTTTGCTGATTTATAGTTGGCGCGGTGGCGCAGTGGATAGCACAGTCGCCTCACAACAAAAAGACCCCGGGTTCGAATCCCAGGCCGGGATCTTTCTGTGCGGAGTTTGCATGTTCTCCCCGCTGGGATAGGCACAGCAGTCGCCCGTGACCTCGGATTTGGGACTAAGCGGGTAACAATATGAATGAATGATTTATAGTTATTTATATTGTTAATTACCGCTTTCATAGCAAGTATGTAATGTATATGCCATATACCTAAAAAAAATAAAAAATAAAGCAGTCTAACATCCTAAGTGCAATTTTAGCAAAAAGGATGGTTCCGTTAATGTTTTTTAGTTTATTACCCACTTTTTGAATAATTCCATACAACCGACATTGCTGCCAAGGAGTAAACCAGAGAGTTGAAACTTTTACTTCATGTTTCGTTGTGTCAGTATTACTATTTTACCTGTAATCGCTTTAAAATATGACAAGATATAAAATAGAACGGCATCAGAAAAGACAACTGGAAACTGTTCATCATCTTCTATATCACAATGTGACATTAATGAGGTTACATAAGATTATCTAGTGCAGACCTCATAGCTGGTGTTAATTAGGACATCATATCAAAAAAGAAAACTAAACCACATACATAGTTTCTGTTGAAACCTTGCCACTGTCACAATTTGCTGTATACAAAAAGGTGTCGGTGGTATAAAGGGGTCTCTAGAGGTGACAGGATTCTCCTGCTCTCCTCTCAAGGTCACTCTGATCTCATTCCAGGGTCTCCCTCTGTGAGTGTGGTGGGATGTGAATTAATGAATGGACAAATGAGTGAAAGACACAACAACAACAACAACAACAACAAAAATATTTAATGAGGTGCCTTTGTTATGGAGATCGTTTCTGCATCCCAGAGGTATTCCTGATATCTTCTCAATGGGAACAACTATTCAGTCAATTTATATTGAATCATATTTTCCATGATGGTCATCATAGACTGTTACGAGAGCTTTGGTTTGACCAACTGTTACCACTTTCCATTTTGGCCACTCTGCACATTTCCATGAAAACCAAACAGCGACAAGACTAACAATCAAACATGCAATAGCAAGTCACTGAATATATAGCTAGAGTAAGGAGAATGTCATTACGTCATGGTATCAGCACCCCACTGTATCAGAATTCACCAAAAGCCAAAACCTGGCAACTCGTAAAATCAAGGGGTCCTATAAATGATGTCCACGGCGGCACTTAAGCAAAGACCAAATGACTGCATGATGGATGAATTACACGGTGAATCAAAGCAAAGCAGTCAAGGACAGACACACACTGGCAAGTCACCCTCTAGCAAGCAGAGCTACAACATCAAATAGATCGATTGCCATTTACAAACCTTGTGTTCAAATACAGCATTGTCCGATACCTCCAGTCATTTCCAGCTCCTTTTAG
Organism: Pseudolaguvia tuberculata; assembly: GCA_026260255.1. NCBI lineage: Eukaryota > Metazoa > Chordata > Actinopteri > Siluriformes > Sisoridae > Pseudolaguvia > Pseudolaguvia tuberculata. The sequence goes on along the minus strand of JAOTRA010000002.1, from coordinate 9,229,546 downwards.
AATTCCCATCTTCCATTTTCCAATATGTTACCCTTAAAGAAAAGCAGATTTGAAGCCAAATAAGCCAAAGATAAGCCCCATCAATGATCCACATCATGGGTATCGAGGGTACATTATCAGACCTACTGATGTAAGCGAGTCACCACAGAAAATACCTCACTGAGATGTGTATCCAGGAACAAAAATAGCAAAGGGGCCATGTAAAGGGGTTATACAACAGCCCACAGAAAAGACCACTTTTAAAAGGCATGGAAAGCAGTGCATAGACAGGTTTCAGTTCCTGTGTAATGCATGGAGAAGGATGTACACACCAACAATTATGTTGTTCCTTTAACCAAAACACTTAGAAAAATACAAAAGAGATCTTAAAAGAAGTTAAGGTTTAATATTTAATGTAGCAATATAAAAGGCTTATCAAAAGAATCCGCTCCAAACACACGATCACTACACTTGCAGCAAAGCACAGAAGATATTCATGAAAAAAAAAAAACCGAACCGTATACCAATTAAGCTGGGTGATGCTATCAATAATTTATAGTATAAGGAATGGAATAACCATTTATAGGTCTATTAATAAATCTAGTAAATACATTAAAAAGATGACATTATTATCGGGTTATAACACCTCTGTAAATTGTGAAACTAAAAGAATTATACAATGGGACAATTAGTGTTTGCCCAATCGGTCATATCTACGGTATTACGTATGTTGAGTTATTGCTCTAAAAGGTTGATCCTTAAGAAGTAGTGAAGGTCAAGCCTCTCATCTCTTTCTAAAAATATAATGGTCTGTCCCAATGGGTTAGCCTGGCTTTTCCACTACCCCCAGGCACTCATAGCTACTTACTATTCAGATGTGATCTGACACCCAACTTGTTTTTGCCCGAGTCATTCCCTTTCTTTCACCCACTCATAAATAACTGACACACTTTACTGCCTCTTTGTCATGGGTATGATGATCATGGTAAAGTGGTGTTTACTAAGAATTTATAATAAGCAATACAACCCAACTTTGTTAACAGACACAGCTTAAAAGTGAGTTTTATATTTTAGATCATAGAGGCGTTATATATCTTTATTAGCATACGGTTAGATAAAAACTGTATATAGACAGCATGCTGTGGTGTGATCGGTAGTGAGTGCTCTATGATTCCATGTTTGAGTTTTTATGTTCAAGAGTTCCAGTTTCCTTTCCAAGTAACCACTGTGGGCCCTTGAGCAAGGCCCTTAACTCCAAAATGCTCAGTTGTACAAAAAGGGTTCAAATATAAGTCGCTCTGGATAAGAACGTCTGCCAAATGCTGCAAATGTAAATACATTGATTTCTCTTGTGAAACTATGCAATTGGGGTTTAACGGCGTGCTTGCTGGAGGTGGGAAGACCTTAAACGCTAAGCTACCCCTTCCTTAAATAAAATGTTGTTTTGTGGACATTACTCTTAAAAACACTCTTATTCAGTTATATTGATCTGCAGAATCTATCTGAATGGATAACAATCCAAAACAATGGCACAATCATTCATTCATCTTCTTACCCGCTTATTCCCGAAAGCGGGCTCACGAGGTCTCCGCTGGCGCCTATCCCAGTTCACATAGGGTGAGAGGCAGGAGTACACCCTGCACGGGTCGCCAGTCCATCTCAGGGCAACACATAGACAAACAACCATTCACTCCTATGGACAATTTACAATCACCAATCCACCTCATCTACATGTTTTTGGATCCGGAGGAAAACCACACAAGCGCAGGGAGAACATGCAAACTCTGCACAGAAAGATCCCGGCCCGGGATTCGAACCCAGGACCTTCTTGTTGTGAGGCGGCTGTGCTATCCACTACGTCACCGCGCCGCCCTATGGCACAATCAATGCCAGCCAAATCATTCTTTGCTTAGCCAACATTTTTCGTTAATATAGAATAATCAAATAGATATGGGTTCGGGTTATGTATATGTATACGAGTAGTTTTTGTTACATATCCACAAATATTGGATACGGATTCTGAATAAATACAAATAAATAATAGGACATATTTAATCTCAGTGAGTGCTGACAAACCTTACACTATATATTTTATTATTATTTAATATTGTTAATATAATAAACAAGGGCGGCACGGTGGTGTAGTGGTTAGCACGGTCGGCTCACAACAAGAAGGTCCCCGGTTCGAATCCCGGGCCAGGATCTTTCTGTGCAGAGTTTGCATGTTCTCCCTGCGCTTGTGTGGGTTTACTTCAGGTTCTCCGGTTTCCTCCCACAGTCCAAAAACATGTAGATGAGGTGGATGGGTGATGGTAAATTGTCCATAGGAGTGAATGTGTGTGTGAATGGTTGTTTGTCTATGTGTGGCCCTGTGATGGACTGGCGACCCGTCCAGGGTGTACCCCTGCCTCTCGCCCTATGTGTGCTGGGATAGGCACCAGCAGACCCCTGTGACCCCAAATTCGGGAATAAGCGGGTATAAAGATAAATGAATAATTATAATAAATATAAAAAGAGTTAAAACAACTATCAGCTTTCTTTTATTCTATTGCTGAAGATACAGTAGATTATTCCACATGAACAATGCGATAACATTCTCAATATCCTATTTTAATGTAAATAAAATTTGCTATATGGTGTGTAGACATGAGATATGTTCCCATGGCAACAAAATATCTCTTTTATGCTGTATTATGTATGCGCTTATCTTATTCAGTGAGTAGCTACACACCAACCACTGAAATACTGAATGGAGAACACACCAGTGCTTCAACTGTCAAGAGACATAAACGTTCTTCAGTTCTATTTTGTTGGGCAGGTTAGCAAATATTCTTCCGATGTATATGTAATATATGTTTAGGTTGGATAAACATATTTTATTAGTCTGTATGGTTTTGGTATTGTCAAAAGAAGCGGGAAATGAATGAGAATGAATGAAATGATTTTGCCAATGCCTTCAGGAGGTGGACTCCATCTGGAGCCATCATTAACTCATCGTCATGGAAACACACACTGTTTCTTTAGGATAGAACTGAAGTTCTGTATTCAGAAAGCTGAACTGTATATTGAGAAAAATTCTTCACTAAAAATGTAATAAAAAAACATTGATGTACGAGTTAGTTTAAAGAGAAAATGTGTGAATATATCCAACATCAAAGTTCCAGAAGTCATTCTTTGGCATCAATGTAACACTAAATAATACACTCAAGAGACAACTCACACCTCGCTAAGTATTCTCAAACCTAGATGTCAAAAAACTAAATAGGGGTGGGGGGGGGGGAAGGATCTTCATCGATGATGTAAGACTTCATACAGTGCTCATACAGGTAACGAACGGCATTAACACAATACAGGGTAACGCATCCTTATGTACTTATCATTACGCTGTTTCTAGATAAGACACATAAATACCTATCTACCTACCCAAGTTCATTTCTCACCTTGACTGATTCATGGAGTTCAGCTTCTTCCTCCAAAACTTAACACTTCATTTCCCATTTTTAGCAGTGCCACTAAAGTTCCTGCTTTTCACTGAGAGCTCTTCACCAGGCTTCGCTACTAATCCCTTAGTCTCATGCAAGAGGAGTGGGAAGGAAATGGAAAATGATCATGTTTCTTGGCATAAACACCTGGTGTGTTGATTGGCTGAGGGAGGCTGGTGGAGATGTCTATCACCGTGACAACGCAGGGTCTGGTTGGCAGCAGCCAGAAGAGAATATACAGAGACAGAAATAGACTGCAGCTTGCTCTGGAGCTGAACAATCCCACCACAGAAAAAAGGGAGGGAAGGCCAGAGGAATGCAAAAAGGATGAATACAGCTTTGAGAAAAGATGAGCAAAGCTATGAGAAAGCAACGACATTAGCTTTAGTATAGGGCAGAATTTCACATCCATGCTGGAGTCACCATTTGGAAACGATCTTTTGTGATGATGGCTTAGCTGACCTACAGCACTACAGCATTGCTATCTAGATGTTAAATGCTTGACAGGTAAATAAAGTTATTCCTAGCATTGGAACTACGGCTGCTTCAGATCAGAATATTTCTGAAATTTCCAGTTTCATTTTTTTTAACTATACAAAAATGATTACCGCTACTCCAAAACTGAAAGACCTGATAGTGGCATGGATGAACCGGCGAATCAGTGAACTTCAATTAATATGGTTTTTGTAATTGCATGAACACATCAGTTTTAAGCAATTTAATGTGTGTTTGTGTGCATTCTTCAGTCCATTCTAATCTGTTCTTTTTTAACATGATTCTGTGTTGACATAGCCCACCAAAAGAATTAAAGTAATAGATTTATTGGAGTGAATGTGTGCGGGTGGTTGTTCATCAACCTATGTGTGCCTTGGCGATGGACTGGCGAACTGTCCAGGATGTACCCTTGCCTCTTACCCTATGTGCACTGGAATAAGCTTCAGTAGACCCCCTTGACCTCAAAGCGGCTAAGAAGATTTAGTTTAGTACTGCAACACATGGCAAGAAACATTTTTATACCTTTACTGACATTGTTTATATAACGTCTTTAATAACTGTCTAATTACATGTTATAATGGTAAAAATGCTCAATTTCTTTTTTTTTTTTTTTTTGGATGATCTCAATCATATTTAAAAGATGGCCGGTCATCCTAAAGACGTTTGAACTTCTATCTCTTATATTCCATTCAATTGCCCCATTCTGAAGTGCAAGAATTAAAAGTACAATTGATGGTAAAAAAAAAAAAAGTTGTTCAAATGAGAAACACTTTAGACCTACAGCATCATGAATGGTGAATATAATGTAGGGAGGGAATTACACCTGTTCATTTTAACAACACTGTAAGTTAGAAGGGTCTGCGATCTGCATAAACAGTACAGCGCTATTCCTGGCACGGCTGCCCTGAATAACTCAGATAGGGAGTTTCTAGGGGGAGGGAAATAAGCACATGTCTCAAAGTGGCATGTGATGCTCTCGGATTCCCAACACTTTCATAAATCGACTATGGCAGGTATATAAAAATTGCCACACACCTCGCTGTTAAAAACGCTTATTAATATCAGAGCCAAAAAAAAAAAATCATCAGTGATGGAACAGAAACATTAAACCTGATTAAAGCATGGCATTTACATGGCTAAATCTCACAGCACTGTTTCAATCATTTAAAGCAACATTCAAAGTAATTTTGTAAAACACTTAGTTTTATTGTGTCTTTTTTTTAAAAGGATATTTTGTTTTTTAGGATAATTTTAAAAATGATTGGACATCCTATGTTCTCCTACGTTTATTATATTCCCTTACCCCTGAGTGATTTAAAATATATTCGTGCTTTATCAGTGAAATACAATAAAATCAAATCTATTCAGTGCTTATTTAAAGAGTTATTATTGTAGAAAATCCCTTCAAAAGATAATCAAAACCCTCAAAACCGTGTACCAACATTCATCATTCATTCATCTTCTTACCCGCTTATTCCCGAATCAGGGGTCACGGGGTCTGCTGTGCCTATCCCAGCACACATAGGGCGAGAGGCGGGGGTACACCCTGGACGGGTCGCCAGTCCATCTCAGGGCAACACATAGACAAACAACCAATCACACACACACACATTCACTCCTATGGACAATTTACAATCACCAATCCACCTAATCTACATGTTTTTGACTGTGGGAGGAAACCCACGGAAGCGCGGGGAGAACATGCAAACTCCGCACAGAAAGATCCAGGCCTGAGATTCGAACCCGGGACCTTTGTACAAACATAAAAAAATAATAGTGCTTTGCAACTTCTTTGAAATATCTATATGCACATGTTGGCATTGTGCATAATCACAAAGAAATATTTTAAGGATAATAAATATTTCTAAGATACACCAGTCAGACGAATAGTCCAGGCCCAAGAGCAGGGCATCTGAACAGGAGATAGAGCAGGAAGGTAGATCTGCAGGCCGCTGGGCTTCAATGGGACCCATGTCAGTGGTTTATAGCCCATTAATTCCACCTGGTGAACCACATGTGACAGAGTAAGACAAATTTGTATAAGATATACAAATATTCTGCTGAAATAATAATAATAATAATAATAATAATAATAAAGAAAAGGCTTTAAAGCATCCACCATAGTGTTTCTGGGACTTTTGAGGTGCATGTTTTAAAATAATGCACAGAACTGTTTGCATATAGGAATGGCAATTTCTAAATTAGTAAGAATAGTTTTATTTGAACCTGAATGTCAATTAACAAAAACGCTATTCATAATTTTAAGCTTTTAATAATTACCTGCGTTTGAGCCGACACTAAAGGCTCACTGAGAATAACATATCCCTTAGTTGGCCATGACAGCAAAAATGCATAGACAGCCTTCTCCTGCGGTTTCCATGTGTACCTGTAAAAAAAACCCCACAAACAAAACCCAAATACTTCAACGGAGACAATGAAGAGTACAACATTTTGCAATTAATTAAAACTAAATTACATAGTTCTTATCTATGACAGATTTATCATCAAAACATCCACAACAGCACATAGGGCGAGAGGCGGGGTTGCCAGTCCATCTCAGGGCAACACATAGACAAACAACCATTCACACACACATTCACTTCTATGGACAATTTACACCAATCCACCTCATCTACATGTTGTTGTTTTTTGGACTGTGGGAGGAAACCGGAGTACCCGGAGCAAACCCACGCAATCGCAGGAAGAACATGCAAACTACGCACAGAAAAATCCCGGCCCGGGATTCGAACACGAGACTTTCTTGTTGTGAGGCGACTGTGCTATCCACTATGCCGCCGCGCCGCCCATTAGTTGATCTTATTTATTAAATTATACAACTACAAACTTCACTCATACTAGACCAAACGGAATAAGATGGGACAGCACAGGAATAAACTGTACTTAAATTTGAGACACACCAAACTCCTGGGGTAACGCTGTCATTCTGCGCTCTCCAAGCAGTGGTATTGTAGATTCCGTCACCATTAACCTTCAGCCACTGGCCCATCTGCCTTAATCGCTCTTCAAAAATAGGAATAATGCGACCATCGTGTGTTGGACCCACATTCATTAACAAATTCCCCCCGCACGACACAGTCTCCACAAGGGTCTGTAAAGCAAGGGGGTAGAACACATTAGTCTTTCTTTTTCTTGTTCAATATTAAAAAAGATCTTGTTAATACTTTCAGATTATTTTCTATTTCCAGTTTTATGTTTATCGACTGTAGCAATCGAAAATGTAAACATATCCTGGTAATATACACAGCGTTTTTCTTCAAATGTCTTTATTCTTTTATTTGTGACATTTAAATAGGGCAACACATATTTCAAGCAAAAAGGGTTTCACACATTTACCCATAGGCTCATTCCTGCTGCACATACCTTAATTAGCTGTTCAACGGTGAGGTAATCACTCAATTTAGCATCTCGTCTATAGCCCCATGAGCGCTGGTCAATCGTCATGCAGTTCTCCCATTTGTGCTTCAGCAGGTGTCCTGGGTTATAACGGTCAGTGCATGTGTAATACCCACCGTGGGTACAAATACTTCCTTTTCCCCATCGATCATTAGTTACAACAGTGTCCCGCACAGGGCTTTAAATACATCAATAATCACACATGAGTATGTACTGACATCAAATCACAAAGCATGTAAATAAACTTTCGAGCAAGGGTGTCATCGTCAGTTCCTGGAAAGCCACAGCCCTGTTTCAATTAGATTAGATTAGATCAAACTCTGTCACTTAAGGAACTGTTTGACTCCCCTGGACTAAGCAACAGTTTTTTATTGGGGTCTAAGCAACTCCAACGTGTCAACAAATCAAGCATACTTTGCATGGTCAGGAAGGAAAAAAAAAAAAGGCAACCCAACATCTGATCGGACCTTAGCATTCAATTGGCAAATGTCAAATTGGGTGCCTTACTGAAACATAGCCAGTTTTAAAACCACCCCATCTCATGGGATGACAGAGTTTAGAACAGACAATGTGAACTTTGAACCTAGCATTAAAAGTCAATCTAAAAGGTTCCCTTTTTGATTGAAGAGAACCTGACTGAAAGTTATATACTTATGGTTATTTAAATTAAAATTCTCCAAAAATGAATCAAGGTCTTTTTGTGAATCTAAATGCTTTTTTTAATGGTTGGTTAGCTGGATTATAGAATAAATCTATACTTATAGGGTCCATATTTTTTTGGCCAGTTATAGGGTTATTATTTGGATAAATTAGGGTTTAACACTTACGATGCCCTGCTATAGACAAATATATTATTATGTTATAGAAAGTCCTTTACCTCTCATTGTATAGCCATGCAAGGAATCCTGTGCTATTCCAGTACAGGTCTGGAGCATTGGCATCTCCATCTGACCAAAGCACTTCTGGTTTGTACTTGTTGACGATCTCATAAAGCTCAGGCAAGGTTTTCTCTTGAGGAAATGAAGTAGTAGTAAAATTGTTCTCAGCATCTGCTCTGAAAAGCGGGTGAAACCACTCAAACAGAGAATGGTAGAGTCCTAGACGAAGGTCACTGTGCTCCCGTAAGGCAGTGGCTATTTCGTTCACCAGGTCCCGCTTTGGACCAACATCCACTGCATTCCAGTTCCATGAGTGTTTGGAACCCCACAATGTGTAACCTAGTCAAAGACAAAACATTTTTTGTACCCCAAGATCTTACTGGGTAAATTCTTTAATGGCTTTGAATTTTGTGAATTAGGAATTAATTCGATGCAAACGGACACCGCCATGCATGTTACTATGCCCTTACTTTAACTAGCATAATAATGACTGCAGCATATTCAATTGTTTAATGCTCTGAGAAACACAAAAGTCAATCAATCAATCCGAATATAAATGGATCCCATTCATCAGGACATTTACACCAACCTTCATGATGCTTAGTTGTAAGGACAATATACTTTGCTCCAGATGAAGCAAAGATATCTATCCAGTCTTTAGCGTTGAAAAACTCTGCAGTGAACTTGGGTGCAAAGTCTTGATACGTGAATCCAGGAGGGTAGTTTTTCGCCATGAAAAACAAATAGGATGGGATTTTTTGCCCTTTCCAATACCACCTGTAAATATAGTATAAAATTACTGTCTACACAATAGATGCAAATATTAGAAAAAAGGTTCATTTAGGATTAACATTCAAACATTTCTAGCAACTTCTTGGATCTGTTTTATGAATAAATCAAATGATTTATTGATTATTTCCCCATCCATATATTATCTATACCGCATATTCCTAATCAAGGTCACAGGAATCTGATGGACAAATGATACATCTCATGGATCAAATCCTACAAGGTAATACGAGCAGGCACGCACGCACGCACGCACGCACACACGCACGCGCACACGCACACACGCACGCGCACACACACGCACGCGCACACACACGCACGCGCACACACACGCACGCGCACACACACGCACGCGCACACACACGCACGCGCACACACACGCACACACACGCACACACTTTTGATTCACTAATCAACCCTGCATAATACATACTGTGGCCAACTGTAAAACTGGTACCTGGTAAAAAAAAAAAAAACTGGTACCTAAAGCAAACCCATGCAAGCACAAGGAGAACATCCACAAGTCCCACTGTTGGGGATGTTCTTGCTGTGATGCTGAAGGTGCTGAAGGGAAATGTACGAAGGGTGCATACGTACTTGACTGACTCCTGTTTTTAAGCATTACACGACAGCTAAGCATGTCACAGGTTTCAGCTACTTTATTGACATGCCACCCACATACTTTTTGTCCTGCCATTGACAATAAGCACCTGAATACACCACTGACTTTTTTTTTTTTTTTTTTTTTTTTTTTTAAAATCGGCATATTTCTCATCATGTAGTAAATTCTTCTTCTCCTTTCGGCTGCTCCCGTTAGGGGTCGCCACAGCGGATCATTCTTCTCCACCCTACCCTGTACGCTACATCTGCCTCTTTCACCCCAACTACTTGCAGATCTTCCTTCACCACATCCATAAACCTCCTCTTTGGTTTTCCTCTTTTCCTCCTGCCCGGTACCTCCATCCTCAGCATTCTCCTACCAATATACTGCATGTCCCTCCTCTGCACATGTCCAAACCATCTCAACCTGTCCTCCCTCGCCTTGTCTCCAAAACATCTTACATGCGCTGTCCCTCTAATAAACTCATTTCTAATCTCATCATGTAGTAAATAAAACCGTTAAAGATGGGAATGTGGAAAATGTTTTAATTCTAGTAGTGTATAGGGCAACCAGTAAATAGAGAATGATTTATTATTGCAGTGTAAACTACTGTCTGTTGGCTTGGACTTTGATTTCCCTTTTTGCTCGAGTTAGATTTAAATAAACTTTAGCAACGTTTTGATGTCAAAATAATTATATTCAATTTTGCAACCAACAAGACATGCAAATATCCAAAAAATAAACAAAATAAATACAATTCTGGTGCAATAAGTTGAGATAAACAACAAACATTTAGGTGACCAACAGTTCCAGTTCGGGAGACGTTCTTTTTTTTCCCTTTACAACTAAGCAAATGTGGGTTAAGGGTCTTGCTCAAGGGCCCACACGGGTTGCTTGGTGACTGTGGGATTTGAACCCCGGTCTTTCTGTTATTAGTCCAACACCTTAACCACTAGGCTACCACTTCCTACCTATAGCAGAGAGTAATTACTGATGTGCAAATAACAAAATGTGTTTTATTCATTATTATTAATTAATTATGAACATTATTTGAAGATAATTGCACATTGATTTAGAAGAAACAGATCAATAATAATCTTACATAATCTCACTGATTTTGTAAGAAGCCTTGATAGTTTAAATACACCAGAGAATAAAGATTTTTTGATATTGTTAATTGTGGTGAGGATAGACAGCAGGTTGAGAAGAATCTGGAAAGGTGGAGGTATGCGCTGGAGAGAAGGGGAATGAAAGTCAGCAGGAGTAAGACT
>JAOTRA010000002.1:9083000-9093207 GCA_026260255.1 Pseudolaguvia tuberculata | reverse complement strand
ATATATAGCGCTGAAGATGTCTTCTTTTCCTTATTATTATTATTTGTAATAACTTGTATTATTTGTATCTGTAATCGCCGACACATACTGCCATTGTCTCAAAAGCAAGAATGGCCATAAAAAAATATATGGGTACCTCTGAACTTGTTTTCTTTTTTTTCAATGCAATATAAATCAGGATTTATTGTATTGTGTCTCATGTATCAAAGCCCTAAGGGTAGTAATGTATGATCATTATTAAAATCCATAGTCAGGTAGCATATAAATAACAAATGAAACAACATCCTATGCCTTAGAATTTAGGATGCAATTCTTTCTATTGCCAAATATATACACATGTACAGTTTATATTATACAGATTTAAAGTTTATTTACATGTACACTGTATAATCATGTCACATTTAACTGGTGGTACTAGACCACACTGGAGTCCTGATGTAAATACATGCAAAATAGCTTACAGGCCATATGCAGAGTTAACAGCCAGGCTGGTGATCTGCTGTGGTGGCTCCCCACTAACCCACACCAGCTGGATGACCAGTTCCACTTGGTAGCCTGGAGACTGCTTCAGCGGAGTGTTCCTCACCCTATAAATACACAGCAAAGTAGACGTATGCTAAAACCCAACCACACCAGACACTAGCTTCTTCTTCTCCTTTGGTCACTCCACACTACCCTGTCCTCTTACATCTGCCTCTTTCACCCCAACTACCTGCATTGTCTTCCCTCACCACATCCATAAACCTCCTCCTTGGTCTTCCTTTTTTCTTCCTGCCCGCCACTTCCATCCTCAGCATGTACCCAATATACTGCATGTCCCTCCTCTGCACATGTCCAAACCATCTCAACCTGTCCTCCCTCACCTTGTCTCCAAAACATCCTACATGCGCCGTCCCTAAAATAAACCCATTTCTAATCCTGTCCATCCTCGTCCCTCCCAATGAAAGACACTAAAATACATGTGTATCATCTATAGAAATAGATATTGAATGCATTTCTTTTAGGATGCGATTAATTTGAAAAGAAAAAGATGAAATCGGATGTAATTGATAAAAGTTATTTAATTATATTTGGAGAGTTTTCTGTAAGACTATAGAAAAGAATTGATTCGATGACCATGAATCAAACATAATACAACCAAAGCATGCACCCAGTTGTTTTTCTGAATTATTTCGGCACATAATTAGCTAAAAGAAACACATGCAAGCAAGAGCAGAGAAGAGAAGACCGGGTTACAGTACTTGAGGCAGGGCACATTATCACGCAGACCATCGGCGGAGTCGTTGCTGCTTGTGGATAGATGTGTTTGGGGTGCACAGGACTGAGGGCTGGATGAAGCTCCCGGTGTAGATACAGCTGATGTGTGCTCACCTCCGCAATCCGGAGAGTCTACATCATTCAGCTCACATTGCATTCGAACCTCTAACAGCTACAAATGCAGAAAAATCATTGTGTTTCTAATTCCAATTAAAAATATCCAACCAGAGTCCTGTTAGGATTTAGTCTTGAACCGTTTACTTAACACAGGAGAAACTGTGGCCAAGATGTTAGACATACCTGAACCTCCTCTGTGGTTATTTCCTGTTTACTGAACCGGTAAACAATGACATGAGCAGAGACTCCAGCCACACACAATATACGGCTCTCCGGACACCAGGACAGACTATGGATTGCAAAAGGGTCTTCATCAACTATGTCAGTGCTGGGCTTCTCCTCCTTGTTACGGGCTTTTTCGAACACCTTGGCTGTTTTTAGCTTATACAGCACCTGCAGCATTACTTGTATATAAAAAAAAAAAAAAAGAAAGAAAAAGAAGCAACTTTTATTTACACGGCTTCATTCCCAGAAAAAAATGTACCATAATAAAATACCATTGGAAACCTTGGATTACATGCGCTTACAATTTATACTCACATGCAGAGGCATCCCAGAATTTCACGGATCCATCCGCATGTCTGTGATATAGAAAAGGTAAAACAAGAACAGTTTCTAAACAAGGAATAAAATATTTCAGCAGTAGGCACATGTCCTACTCACTTACAGTCAATTGTCTCTTTATGGGAAGGTTATAAAGTTAGTAGGACGAAATCCAAAGAAGGGAGAACTGAGAAAATCAGTTTGTCATTTTCTCATGGAGATCTCCTGCAGTCTCACTTGTATGCCTTTCTGCTTCAATGACTAGTAAATCCAGCTTAAATTTGACCTTGTTTACTGCTTTTGTAAACAGACAGACCACAACATGAAAGGTGACAGGAAGAGATTATACTGTCACAGAACCCCCCCCCCCCCCCCCTTCCGAAAATCACTGAAACATTTACAAATGACACAAAGGGTAATAATCCACAGGGCAAATGTGTACAAATTGCACCTAATAGGTTTTTACACCATCTGTCTATTTATCTGTCGGTCAGACAGGCAAATATATAGACAGAAGTACAATGTGTGTCCCTCCCTCCCTCCCTCCCTCCCTCCCTCCCTCCGACACACCGGACCAGAACTCACCCTGTGATAATGATCTCTGGATAGCTTTGTGTACTCTGGAACCAATTGCCACCACTAATAGGCCATTCCTGCAAGTAAGATCTCAGATTTCAGCAAGGGGGTAGATTATTTTGGAGTAAATAACCGGAGAGGTACCATGGATGGCAAGGATTTACCTTTTTGCTGTAGCCCTGTCTCTTTTGTCTGGAGCCCACAGAGTAAAATGCAGGGATTAGTTCATCAGGACAGTCAGCAAAGTATTCACAGCAGGTCACTGGAGACTCATGGATGGTCAGAGGATAAGGGTTTTCAAAAATAGGGTATCTGCATGGTTAAGATGTTAATGTAATCTCTTTATTTTTTATTTTTTTGTAGTAGAAAGTGGAAGACTTTTATTTGTAATCTTTCAGGAGAATTTGCATACCCAGTTTGTGTAAGGTCGATTACAACAAGATCTTTCTCCAGGAGAGCTACAACAGCATAAGGCTCCTGAAAATCTGTGAAGAGATTGATTCAGTTTGACATTATAAACGTTGACGAATGTTAATGGAATAACTATTGGTATTATTTACACATTTAAAAATAGCAAAAGAAATAAAAAAAAAGAGAAAAAAAAAAAAAAAAAGGAAAAAAAGAAAAGATCACCATTTGGATAAGGCGTTTCACACAGAGTTAGAAAATCCACAATGGGATAGTCCATTTCCAGTACAGCAGTACTTTTTCCATGCATTACAGTCAAACAAGCTCTGCGTCCTACGGTATCATATGAAAGCCCTCCAGACAAGATCAGAAAAGGATCCCTAGGCAAAAAAAAAAGAAGGAAAAAAAAAAAAGGTAAGTTTTGACATGATTTGGAGGAAACCTAAAAGTTGAACGGATGAAACGTACCCAGCTCTGGTTGTTTTGTATTCCACTTTTAGAATGGGTTTGCATGGCTCAGGTTTTTTTCCATCCTTAGGTTGCTTGCCTTAAAAGAAAAAAAAATTCCCGGAGAGATGATTCTTTAATTTTTATTCTTCAAATTAGATGAAGTAATGATGTTAGATTAAAAAAAAATAAATAAATTTAAAAAAAAAAAAGTACTACAACAGCTTTAAGTGGCTCATCATCTAAGCCGATTCTGCCTGGAGCAGGAACTTTACCATGTGGTGTAATGATCTGCGCTGGCTTGGCAGGAGAGCGTATATTCCATGTGGTAAGTGTACCATCTGAATGACTGCACACAAACTGTTTCCCTTCATGATGCCAGGCCACTGAGTGAATCGCCTAGAGGCCAAACAAAAGGACGACTAATCAAATACTGAGCATCCAGGAAAAGCAGAGACATGCAGATTTGTTTTTCTTATTAGAAAACATGGACATTAGAAGGAAAAAAGAAATTCTTTTATGCCCTTTACATGCAAGTACAGTCGTCGTCTTATTTCTTCTTCTCCTCTTTTTTGCTGCTCCCGTTAGCACAGTGGATCACTTTTCTCCACACTACCCTGTCCTCTACATCTGCCTCTTTCACCCCAACTACCTGCATATCTTCCTTCACCTCATCACCCTCCTCCTCCTGTCTTTTCTCCAGCTCTTCCTTCCGTATTTCCTCTAGCTCTTTCTCCTGTCTTTCCTCCAGATCCTTCTTCTGTCTTTCCTCCAGATCCTCCTCCTGTCGTTCCTCCAGCTCTTCCTCCCGACTTTCCTCCAGCTCTTCCTCCCGTCTTTCCTCCAGCTCTTCCTCCCGTCTTTCCTCCAGCTCTTCCTCCCGTCTTTCCTCCAGCTCTTCCTCCCGTCTTTCCTCCAGCTCTTCCTTCTGTCTTTCCTCCAGCTCTTATTCCCGTCTTTCCTCCAGCTCTTATTCCTGTCTTTCCTCCAGCTCCTCCTCCTGTCTTTCCTCCAGCTCTTTCTCCCGTCTTTCCTCCATCTCCTCCTCCTGTCTTTCCTCCATCTCCTCCTCCTGTCTCTTTGACAACATTACTGTCTCTAAATCGTACAACATTGCAGGTCTCACTACGGTCCTATAAACGACATGCAAGTACAGTTTCTTCAACTAAAAACAATGGACTTATTGGACCAGTATGACCGCCCTGCCGCACAATCCTGATACAAAGTTTGTAAACACAGTATATATATATATTTTTTTATTATACATGCATATTATAATACATCAGTATTCTTCTTCTTTGTCCTTCGGCTGCTCCCGTTCGGGGTCGCCACAACGGATCCATGATCCGCACGTTAGACTAGGCGGGGCTTTACGCTGGATGCCCTTCCTAACGCAACCCTCCCATTTCTCCGGGCTTGGGACCGGCACTAAGGCTACTCCCTAATACATCAGTATTCAAACTTTATATTGTATTTTTTTGTGGAAAATGTATTAAACGTCTACAGTTTTAAAAAAAACCTAGCGTTTAAATATTGCATTTATCCAAAACTATAAGAAAAAACACAGCTTTAACATTTGAAAATTATTTGCTTGAAACCTTGAAAACAGCTGCAAATTAGAGCCGACGTGTCGGTGGAGTATTTATTTCTCTGCTTCTTGCACTTTGATGAATAACCAGAACATTAAAACCTCCTTATAGACCAGAATATTCTAATAGGCATGTGGTATCTTTGGATGGAAGCAAATGTTTTACCCACATTGTACTCAAGTCAGTTATGCAGTACACGGTTCCGATACTATAATCACCTGTATTATATTATTAGTATTAATATTAATAATGACTGAATTATGGCGGCGCGGTGGTGTACTAGATAGCACGGTCGCCTCACAACAAGAATCTTTCTGTGAGGAGTTAGCATGTTCTCCCAGCGCTGGGTTTCCTTGGGGTACTCCGGTTTCCTCCCACAATTCAAAAACATGCAGATTAGGTCGATTGGTGATTCTAAATTGCCCGTAGGAGTGAATGTGTGTGTATGAAGGAAGTTTGTGTTGCCCTGAGATGGACTGGCGACCTGTCCAGGGTGTACCCCCCACCTCTCGCCCTATGTGTGCTGGGATAGGTGCCAGCAGACCCCGAATAAGGGAATAAGCGGGTAAGAAGATGAATGAATACATTTTTTTTTAGTCTAATTACAGAGAGACGTTAACGCTTCATATATTTTGTTCCGTGAGAATCGGGAACTATGTTAATTAAATTGGAAATTGGGAATTGGGTGGTGAATTCCTCCTAGATGTCAGGAACAGAAGGTACACATTAACAATCTACCAGAACATGTTTAAATAAGGTCTTGATTGATTCAAGCTTAAAAAAGGTTTAAAGGCTTAAACTAATCAAATATAATTAATATCCTACCTCATCATAGCTGTAGCGGTAGTCAGCTTTCTTTGATTTCAAGTCCCACAGAACAACAATACCACATTCAAAACCTATCAAAAGCTGGAAAAGAGAACAAGCAGCTATTCAGATGCTTGCAAACTTTTTCTGGATGAGAACTGCAGAAGTAATGCAGCATCACTGATGAAGAACATTGCATTTGTTTGGGGAATTCTGACCTTTCCCTCATCCATAGGATTATCACTGATGTGCACCACGGGACCAGGATGGGTTTTAGAAGAGCTAAAGTAAAAAAGAAACAAAAAGCAGATACGAATCAGTGAGCAAATCTGTGAATATAAATAGAAATATAGTTATTATATTCAATAAAGTAAATAAAATATATGCATTCAAACTAAAATGACTGGTATTTAGATTTAAGGAAATACAACTCTATCATATATTGATTGAATCGAAATGTAGTGGATAGCACGGTCGCCACACAACACGAAGGTCCCGGGTTCGTAACCCGGGCCGGAGATCTTTCTGTGCAGAGTTTGCATGTTCTCTCCATGCTTACGTGGATTTCCTGTGGGTACTCCGGTTTCCTCCCACAGTCCAAAAACATGCAGATTAAGTTAATTGGGGATTCCAAATTGCCCATAGGAGTCAATGTGCGTGTGTGTGTGCGTGTTTGTTTGTCCACGTGTTGCCCTGCGATGGACGAATCCATTAAGAGATGAATGAATGAATACTTCTGCAATACTTCCTTAACCTCACCTACAAATAGAATTGCAGTTGTAAGTTGCAATTACAGCATTGGGTAGACGCCCTTATGCTGAGCAACTTACAACTGAACAATTGGGGGTTAAAGGTCTTGCTCATGGGCCGATAGTGGAGGCTATTATATTCACCACAATGTAAATAATACATTTATCTTCTATACCCACTTATTCTCTAATTCTGGGTCACATGGGTCAGCTGGAGCCTATCCAAGCTCTGTGAAAGGCAAAAGGCAAGAGGGGTACAACCCTAAGCATGTTGCAAAAGGTTACACACACACACACACACACACACACACACACACACACACACACTTCTATGGACAGTTTAGAACCGGATACCAGATACCGGAGTGCCCATAGTAAATCCACTCAAGCACGGGGAGAACATGCATTCACACAGAAAGGTTCCTTAAGGACCTTCAATGACACGGAATTCGGAAAATCCTTCGTCAAAATAATAATATTGTTAATGCTATAAATAAATAATTGGAAAACTATTAGTTTTCATTTTTGTAGATTGATTCCGCAATTTGTTATCCATGTGATCTACAGGTAGACAGAGTATTGGGACTGAAATGTAATTTAATTACACCCATCACAATGTAAGACACATCATCACCATAGCAACAACAGCAAGAACACAGCAATGGACCCTAGACAGGCACCATATGTTACTAATTTAACTTCTGTCTTTAACTATGTTTATTATCCAAACAAATGGCAAATACTTTTCTGGGGTTTTTTTTTTTGCAAGTAGAACCGCATAATTCCGAACCTAAAGCTAACCTTGAACAAGTCAGTGTACTCGGAAGTGTTCCTGTTTAACATACGTGTCCGCTGTGTTAGTTAGCTTAGTTCATTGACATCTCGGAGAGAAAAAGAACAAAACTGTGTGTGTGTGTGTGTGTGTGTGTGCGCATTCTTTTAACTTCTTTCTTGTTTCTATAGCAACTCATTTGGCGGACTGGATGTCTGAGGTATATGATCTTCCTGTTTCTGATTACAGCCAACTACTGGAAACAGTGGGACACTGACTGCTTCTGTCTTTCTTTTTCAAATATAATCTCCTGACAGATACATCCAGTAATACAATATTCTCCGGCAAAATTAAAAACACACACATGATTGATTTATTTTAGGCTTCTAATTGGTTTGGATCAAAGTAGTGAGAGAATTCCAGACACTCACAGTTCAATGGCTTTGTTCCACATGATGACATAGCCTGAGAGGGTGAAGGACTCCACATTGACAATATGAATGTTCCCTCTTTCTGTTCCAATGTAAAGCCATTTACTCTGGAAGGGTAGATGGCAAAATGTGATCCTGTCAACACACAAAGAGAAGACAAAAAGTTGCATCGTTGTAATGATTAAATATGATCACGTTCATTTCTGCAAACTCATTTTTCATAGAACATTCCAAGTGCATATAAGCTTTTTTTTTATTTTTTTTTTTAAATAAACTGACTGATGACATATGGACTAAATGTCAACAAGGATGTCTTTATTATGAACAGACTACTTGGACTCGAAATCCGTAGCAAATCATAGCAGACTTGTTAGAATTGTCACGGAGTAAACAACAGACCAAATCACTGTTTTTTCCTTCTCGGCTTATTTAATGGTCCAAGTTGATCCAAGTTGTAGATATTGACCCAGACAGGTCAACTTTGTGGTCTTGTAACTAGGATTGCAGAATATTATTGGTTCATCATCAAGAAGTCACCTTGCATGACGTGTAATATCGAATGAATATTATAGATTGACTTCAACACAGTTTAGAACACGTATCATTTGTAGGTAACACTGGAATTTTTTTTTATTAATATGTGCGAAAGTGTATTATTTTCAAACACAGTCTATATTGAGTAAACATTTTAAGCAAAGGTAAAAAAAAAATTGTGTGACTAACAATAACTTAAAGCTTTAACAAATATACTTACGCTGTAAGGTGAAGTTTATGCAGTGCATTATTATATTTGTATCGTTATTTCTGAAAAAGATTCTGCAATATATATATGCTTATGATTTGTGTATTATATTTTACACCCCAATCATTCCAAACTAAATTCTTTCCAAATAGGGAGTCTCAAGTCGTCTGGTAATTTTCATAATGGTAGAAAAAAAACAATATATTGCAATAAATTACAATGTTGTTGTGAGTTTCAATATTGTACCAGCCAACTTAAGCAAGCTACTAATGATATGTAAGCTACCATAACCGACGGAAAGGCCGACAGAAAGGCAGACTGAAAGGCAGACTGAAAGGCAGACTGAAAGGCAGACTGACAGGCCGACTGACAGGCCGACTGACAGGCCGACTGACAGGCCGACTGACAGGCCGACTGAAAGGCCGACAGAAAGGCCGACAGAAAGGCCGACAGAAAGACCGACAGAAAGACCGACAGAAAGACCGACAGAAAGACCGACAGAAAGGCAGACTGAAAAACCGACAGAAAGGCAGACTGAAAAACCGACAGAAAGGCAGACTGAAAGGCAGACTGAAAGGCCGACTGAAAGGCCGGCCGACTGAAAGGCCGACTGAAAGGCCGACTGAAAGGCCGACTGAAAGGCCGACTGAATGGCCGACAGAAAGGCCGACAGAAAGGCCGACAGAAAGGCCGACAGAAAGGCCGACAGAAAGGCCGACAGAAAGGCCGACTGAAAGGCCGACAGAAAGGCCGACAGAAAGGCCGACAGAAAGACCGACAGAAAGACCGACAGAAAGGCAGACTGAAAAACCGACAGAAAGGCAGACTGAAAAACCGACAGAAAGGCAGACTGAAAGGCCGACTGAAAGGCCGACTGAAAGGCCGACTGAAAGGCCGACTGAAAGGCAGACAGAAAGGCCGACAGAAAGGCCGACAGAAAGGCCGACAGAAAGGCCGACTGAAAAACCGACAGAAAGGTCGTCTTTCTGTGCAGAGTTTGCATGTTCTCCCTGCGCTTGCCTGGGTTCCCTCCGGGTACTCCAGTTTCCTCTCACAGTCCAAAGACATGTAGATTAGATGGATTGGTGATTCTAAATTGTCCATAGGAGTGAATGTGTGTGTGAATGGTCGTTTGTGTGGCCCTGTAATGGACTGGCAACCCGTCCAGGGTGTACCCCTGCCTCCCGCCCTATGTGTTCTGGGAAAGGCCCCATTGACCCCCCTCAACCCCCGTGACCCTGAATTAAGGAATAAGCGGGTAAGAAGATGAATGAATTAATCCACGTTTGATAGATTTATTTATCTCTGCCCCAATATGAATTATACTACTATTGTCTGAAAGAGAAGCAGCAGTTTATTACCAGTAACTGACACCACTGACCGTTACTAAAACAAATCCTCCTGGACTTCACTGCTAGAATCACACAGAACAAATGGAGATGGCATGAAGACACTGTGGTTGCCAGTGTTATAAATATAACGTGTCAGTTCTTTCAGACTGCAACTTCAGCAAACTGTCTCTGAATATTAAATATTATATGCACCCCTGTAGTAAAAGACTAATGGCAAATGTTTGTAAGATAACTATAGGTTCAAATGCAATAAAATGCAAAAAGCTTTTATTAAATTAGACTGATGCACTTTTACGATTACTTCTTCTTCTTCTTCTTCTTCTCCTTTCGGCTGCTCACGTTAGGGGTCGCCACAGCGGATCACTCTTCTCCACACTACCCTGTCCTCTACATCTGACTCTTTCACCCCAACTACCT
>JAOTRA010000002.1:8993157-9011112 GCA_026260255.1 Pseudolaguvia tuberculata | reverse complement strand
CTCCTATGGACAATTTACAATCACCCATCCACCTCATCTACATGTTTTTGGACTGTGGGAGGAAACCCACGCAAGTGTGGGGAGAACATGCAAACTCCGCACAGAAAGATCCTGGCCCAAGATTCGAACCTGGGACCTTCTTGTTGTGAGGCAACTGTGCTATCCACTACGCCACCGCGCCGCCCCTTTGAACATAACAGTGGAACAGTGCTGATGTAGACAGTAAAGACCCTTTACTCACCCTGAGCTGTTTGATTTTGGCCTGGACATCACACTCAGAGAAGTGCTCAATATTAGTTAGTTGGAGGTCCATCTCTGTTAGCCACACAAGTATGCTGTCTCGAGCCGTCTCAAACTCCTCTCTTTGGCTAATAAAGTACTGCAAGAAAAAAAGATTTATAAAACAGATAGAAAACATTTGATAGATTGACATCCTGTATATAAAATGTGTTACATCAATCATTTCTAATTACAACTGAAATGGTGAGAAAAGGAGCAGTAAAGGTGCAGACTTTGAGTCGACGTAGGATCGAGGACACTCTTTTCTGTAGGTTATCCCAACGTTGGTTTCCATCATGTGCCATCTCTCGTAGACGGCAAGCTGCGTCTGTGCGATTCTCTCGCGCCAGACGCCTGTACTGCTTATTCATTAGTTCAAGCTGGGTGAGATTTTCATGCACCTGTCGCTGAAAAACCTGTTTAAAGAATTGTAATAAGTTAATTGTGCATCATGATATAGATTTAATAAAATTGGTGAATCAATGCATTTTTGTAATCTTTTTATTTCTTTCTATTAACCACAATTACTGAAATGTCACTGTTTAATTATCAATTGCATGGAATAAATATGTTGCAATGTGCATTTCTATTTATAAAAAAAGTTAAATAAGTGCCGCCGCCCCCCCCCCCAGGTGTGTCCACAACATTACATTTATTATACATAACACTTTAAAATCTAATGTTCATGTGACTATAGTTGTGATATTAACTGTTGCCTCCTTAGTGAGAATACAATGCTTGAATCATACTTCAAATTTCTTCAGCTCCTCTTTGGCCACCGTGTAAAGAACACCAGATGAGTTTGGTAGAGCCGCTGTCCTTTCGGACATCGCTAACCAATCCTCAAAGTGTAAGAAGTCGTCAAGAAACCTTTGCCATAGTCTCCATGTCTCTTCAATTCTGTGTAAAGAAAATCAATAATTGAAAGAAAAGATCATTCATTCATTCATTCATTCATTCATTCATTCATTCATCTTCTTATGAACCCGCTTATTCCCTAATTCGGGGTTACCGGGGCTCTGCTGGTGCCTATTCCATAGGGCGAGAGGCAGGGGTACACCCAGTCCATCTTAGGGCAACATATAGACAAACAACCACACACACACACACACACACACACACACACACATTCACTCCTATGGACAATTTACAATTTAGAATCCCCAATCGACCTAATCTGCATGTTTTTGGACAGTGGGAGAAAACCGGAGTACCCGGAGGAAACCCACAGGGAAAACATGTAAACTCTGCACAGAAAGATTCCCGGCCTGGAAATGGAACCCGGGACCTTCTTGTTGTGAGGCGACCGTGCTATTCACTACGCCACCGCGCCACCCAGAAAAGATCATCTGGCAAATAAATCCCTGTTATTCTATCATAATGGGTCCGTATTAAACATCAAATGATTCTTAATGAAGCGTATTTAGATCATGATATTTCATTCATTCATTCATTCATCTTCTAATCCGCTTTTTCTCCAATTCAGGGTTAAAGAGATCTGCTGGAGAATATCCCAGTGAAGGCCTTGTCCATCGCACGGCCACAAACACTCACTCTTATTGGCAATTTAGAATCACCTGTCAACCTGTCAATGTACATGTTTTTGGGCAGTGAAATCAAACCCAAGACTGCTGCGAGGCAACCTGCAAACCACTACGCCATCACGCTGCCCGATCTTGATATTTAACAAACTAAACAATCTAAAATATTTTTGGCAATCATGGAAGTCAACTCTTACTTGAGCTTTCTCTCCATTGACATGGCACAGATGCTCCTCCAACGGCGGTCCAGGTTGCGTGTGGCTTGTTGGATAGAATCACATTCTGTATCCGTGGCACAAGCATCACAGTCATGAAGCAGAACCTCACACAGGTTTAAGACAGAGGCCACCGCTGTGCTGTGCTTCTCTATGTCTCTCTGCAGCTCCTTAAAATGAAGGAAATGATGTTATACTGTGTATAAGGAATGAGGCAGTGTAAAAACAGAAGGAATCAAAATACCTGCTGAAGATCCAGCTTTCTTTGGATTTCCTGAAAGTCGCAGGTGTCGTAAACAATAGGACGCGAAAGCTCTGTCTCAATGTGAGCCAGCCAGGAACGAAGGCTGCTCATGTTCTTGTCCAACTGCTGTACAGCTACCAGAGTCTCTTTTAGTTTTTTTGTCCTGGTTAAACACAATGATATATAAAGATTTATAGTTAGTATATGTTTAGTACTATATTTAGTACTTTTTAGTTAGAAACTCTGTATGGTCTTACCTAGCACCGATGAGGTCTAGCAGGTGCTGCCAACGATCACTGACCTTGACGAGTTTGTGTTCTATCTCTGTGGCTTTGCTCTCATGACTAGCTCGGACTAAACGTTCTCCCATCTGCTGGAGCTGATGTTTATTCTCCTGAGCAACTGATAGTTCTTCCTGATAATCCTGAAGACAGAATTTTTTAAGTTTGATTATTTTCTGCCAGTGTGCTGTAATTATTATTATTATTTTTTTTTTAACCGGTTTACCTTTCTAAGTTTCTCAATCATATCTTCAATGCTGATGTCACCATTCTGGGATACCTTGTTCTCCATACGTGTGAGCCATTCACACAGCTCGTTGTACTTCTCATTAAAGATGGCCCACTCATTTAGCTTTTCACTCACCTGCTGCCTGCGTAAACGCAACTGCAAACACACACACACACACACACACACACACACACACAAAATAGAGAGATTTTCAATAAAATACACATCGGCATGTTATTTCCAAATCTGTACATACCTACAAAATTGTCTTTGAAATATTTAATGCTTTAAATGAGTTGAGATATTGTAGCAGTTTGTTCCGGAAAAGTAAAGATGATCTGAATGGTTAACCGCTTTTAAAGCTTGTGTAGGAAAAAAACCTTGCACATATCCTGTGGTTTATAAACAGACACACCGGATGCCAGTCAAGAGAACTGACAGGAAGACCTGCTACACTACACATATTAGTTTCTATGTCAAAACATCTTTAATCATTTGCATAACATTTTACATTTGATCAAGACCATTAAATAATATAATTATATAAAAATTAATAACATGACAGGGCGGCGCGGTGGCGTAGTGGATAGCACAGTCGCCTCACAACAAGAAGGTCTCGGGTTCGAATCCCTGGCGTGGATCTTTCTGTGCGGAGTTTGCATGTTCTCCCTGTGCTTGCGTGGGTTTCCTCCGGGTGCTCCGGTTTCCTCCCACCGTTCAAAAACATGTGGATGGGGGATTGTAAATTGTCCATAGGAGTGAATGTGTGTGTGAATGGTTGTTTGTCTATGTGTCGCCCCCGCCTCTCGCACTATGTGTGCTGGGATAGGCGCAGCAGACCCCCGTGACCCCGATTTAGGGAATAAGCGGGTAAGAAGAATGAATAATAACATGACAGGATGCTTTCTTTTATATTAATTTATGCACAAGTCATATGTAATAAGTGAGGATGCGGCTGCCAGTGACTTATAGAAACATACAGAAATAGGCTGAAGTCAAATTCCTACGTGGTATAACATCCCCACTCTATCAGAACCGTTCATATTATCTAAAAGTACTGTACATTACACATATACATACAATTTCTTTTTCACAGTATTTGATCTGATCTGTACTTTACTGGATGATGGAAACAGTTAAGTACCTGATGACAGATCTCCTCCCACTGGCACTGCAGCAGTTCAATGCGTTCCTGCAGCACACACAGGTCTTCACTACTAATATAGCTTGAAAGAGACTCTTTCAGCACAGTTAAATGAGCCAAGTCCTCTGTCCAGCCATCAAACATGTTCTCCAAGTCCTGAATTAAACAGAGGATATAAACAATACGTTATAAACAGTATTTTCTGTATATGATCATTTAGGTTAAGTTTATTAATAAATTGAATTAGATACCTTGCATCGCAACTGCTCGGTCTGCAATTCCTCATGGTGGTCTGGTAGTCCATGAGAGAGTTGACGCTTAAAAGCCCTCAGTTTCTCGTGAGACCCTCCGATACCTGCCTCACATCTCTGCCAATCCTGCTCACAGTGGGTTTTTTTTATTGACTTAAGTTTTTCCTACCCATTACTTTCAGTGCAATCTAAAGTACAGTGGAATAATGTAGTCGAATAATAGAGAAGTTAAAATGATGTACCCTAAGTAAGACAGCCAGCTCTCTTTTCTGCTCCTCCAGGCAAATGTTGGCATGTCTCCAGCGTTCCTGGATGCTGAGCAGCTCTTCGTGCAGGGATAACTCCGCACGACTATCTGCAGAGAGCAAAAGCTGCCTTCCAGCTTCCACTGTGAGAATGTAACTACCTTGCTGCCTCTGTAGCACCTTCTCTTTCAGCTACAGTGAGAAAGAAAGCAGGGCGTGGCAATGACTGTTAGAAAAGAACAGTTCAAATGTCCTATGCTTATGCTGCATTTCATTTTAGTGGTTAACTATATAAAAGTGGGGTTTTTTTTTTTTAAAGGTTTTCCATCTTTAAAGGCTATTCCATTAGGATTATGGGAACAAAGGACTAACCTGCACAGCATCTAGCATAGCTCGGGCCTGCTGAAGTGATACTGTAGCTCCAGGCTGCAGAGCATCGCTTTGCTGTGAGACTTCTGTTAACCATTTGTTCAGCTTCTCTAACATGTCTTTGTAGCGCTGCCACTGGCGAAGCAGGCTGTCTATAATACCTTTCCGTTGTTGTGCACGCCTTACCACCCCCTGCCACTGGTTACTTAACAGAGCTAACTTCAGCTTAAACTCATCTCTGCAAACAAGGTGGTTAGATTATAGGATAAAATATAATGGGTACTCAAACTGTCAATCAAATCATTTTAATGAAATGTATTTACCTGTCATCCACTTGTCCATGTTCGAGCAAATGCTGACCATCACTAATGATGGAGTGAAGGATCTGTTGTCTGCTGAACATCTCGGCCTGAAACAACTATAAAGTTAAAAAATA
The DNA here is from genome assembly GCA_026260255.1 of Pseudolaguvia tuberculata. NCBI lineage: Eukaryota > Metazoa > Chordata > Actinopteri > Siluriformes > Sisoridae > Pseudolaguvia > Pseudolaguvia tuberculata. Next base: position 9,005,878 of record JAOTRA010000002.1, on the reverse strand, counting down.
AAGAGATGAAGCCTTTTCATTTGAACCTTCAAATATAAAGGATCGGTCTAAGTAACTTCATGAAAAAACGGTGGCGTAGTGGTTAGCACAGTCGCCTGACAACAAGAAGGTCACGGGTTCGATTCCTGGGCCGGAAATCTATGAAGAGTTTGCATGTTCTTCCCGTACTTGTGTGGGTTTCCTCTGGTTACTCCAGTTTCCTCCCACAGTCCAAAGGCATGCAGATTAGGCGGATTGGTGATTCTAAATTGTCCATAGGACATAGTGGTTGTTTGTCTATGTGTTGCTTTGAGATGGACTGACAACCTATCCAGGGTGTTACCCCTGCCTCTCACCCTATGTACGCTGGCATAGGCACCAGCAGACCCCCGTGACCCCGAATTAGGGAATAAGCGGGAAAGAAGATGAATGAATGAATATTTTCTTACCTCGTGAGTTTTCTGTTGCTCTATTAAGCTCGGAAAGTTTCCTGAGATCTCCACAGCCAGCTTCTCCTCCGTTTCTACCAAAAACTCCATCCATGTCTCACACTTCTCCAGAAATGTCTGCTGCTGCAGCAGGGTGGCCTGCAGTTTACTGTAAAAGAAAGTATTTGTTTGTTTAGTTAGTTTATTCATTCTATAATTATACATACTTTGCTAATACAACATTTATGTATTGTAGCACAAAAAACCCCCAAACCTGAATCTTTCAGTGGTCTCGGCTGATACAGTAGTCCAGTTTCTGTTCAAGTTTTGCATGCCTTTAATTTCAGAGTCATTAAGAGGCAGCCTGTAGGCCAGTTCATTTAGGCGCTCCAGGTCTGATGACATGCTGCTAAATTTCAGCATCTGTTTCTTGAGCTCTTCCATGCGTTGTCGTATAATTAACTGGTCACAGGAACCATTAGGGTCCTGATTCTTTAGAACCTCCTCAGCCTCAATGGTCCAGTGTCCAAGATTGCTCAGCAGATCATTAAACGTCTCATAGTCCTGCATACCAGCCTGTATTTAATAATAATTAAAAAAAACTGTCATTACAAAAAAAATATCCAACCATTTCAGTTGTTATTATCTCAAATGCCAGAATTAGAACTGAACCTGCAGAGCAGCCTGCTGACGGGTAAGAGTCTGATCCATGGAGCTAAGACGCTGAAAAAGCAACTGGTGGTCTGACTGGATGGAAGCTGCAGCTGAGGTGTCCACCTGCTGTTTGAGTTGTTCGCCTAACTCCAACAACACCTGCAGAGAGGCTTTCACCGGTGCCTGAGATCGCAGCAACTCCTGTTTAAAGGAACCAAGAAACAGAACGATAAATACTATCAATGATTATAAATACAATCTACAGTCTTCCACAGTCTGAAAGTATTGGAATGGCAACACTTGGAAACAAGTTACAGTCCAGCATTTGGCAGACGCTCTTATCCAGAGCGACTTACATTTTGGTGTCTTTTTTACAACTGAGCAATTGTGGGTTAAGGGCCTTGCTCAAGGTCCCACAGTGGTTGCTGGGTGGAGGTGGGAATCAAACTCCGGTCTTCCTGATATTAGTCCAACACCTTAACCACTAGGCTACCACTTCCCACACCAAGTAAATATAAAGAAATCATCACACCAATAGCATCAAAACACTTACAGTACAGTCTTGAATCCAGGTAGACACCTGTTCCTCCGTCAGGTCTTTTTTGTTTGCCTTCTTTAGAAGTTGATCTGCTCTATCTTCCAGACTCTGGATGATACCATGGTTTTGTTCGTATAAATCTTTATAGCTCTGCCACAGGTGAAGCAAAGCTTTACTACACTTTAACCGTTCCACTATCTCTTCTAACAGACTGCTCCACCTGGCATTGATGTCTTTAAGGGTGTTGTTCAGAGACTCAGACACAGAACGGTGGCACTCCTTTAACAGTTGATGCGTAATCGCTCCAAACTTCCTTAGACTGCTTTCTTGCTTATTTAGTTCTTCTTGTAGATTCTAAAAAATGACAATAATAATGAGACCTCCAAAAAAAACCTGCTTTGGTTTCATCCGTTATGCATTCAAATCCCTTTTCTTTAAATTGCCCGCACATTGGTGGGGTTGTTAGTATTATTACCTTTAGATTGTCCACCTGAAGCTGCACAGCATCCAGAGACCCAGTGAGCAGTCTAAAGCGAGAAACGGAGTATCTCCCCTCTGTCAGATTGCTGTTAATCTCTTCCGATGCTTGCCTGTACCGACTCCATTGATCAGACACTGACTTCAGACTGATCTTCAACTGGCCGATCTGTAAAGCACATGAGTTAGTTTAAATAAAATAAAATAAAATGATACCTATTTCACATAAATATGGTATATCGGATTATATAGGTGGGAAAAAAATGAACATACTAAATGGTCGAGATTGGCCCAAGTATGATTCAGTGTCTGTAGAGTTTCCATGACAACAGCACAAGCTTCATCTGTTTTGTTCTGGACAAGAGCACATGCCTGTTCTTCTACTCTCTCCACTTCCCTCTCCTTCTCCTTTACCATTAACTCCATGTCCTGTGTAAAAGATTATGGGTAAAACATCTAGAATTGTCCCATCTAAGCCATGTTATATATTTACAGTTACATCATTTGGCAGATATTCTTATCGTTTTTACAACTGAGCAATTAGGGGTTAAGGGCTTTCCTCAAGGGCCCACAGTGGTTGCGCGAATCGAACCCCAGTCTTTCTGGTATCAGTCAAACACCTTAACCACTAGGCCGCCACTTCCTTGTTACAGATGTCCTAAAGTCTGTCCACTCTATATAAATGGTTTTAACACTGACAATTTGCCATATGGGGCGGCATGGTGGTGGTGTAGCGGATAGCAAGGTCGCCTCACAGGTCCCGGGTTCGATTCCCAGGCCGGGGGTCTTTCTGTGTGGAGCTTCTGTGTTTGCGTGGGTTTCCTCCGGGTACTCGGGTTTCCTCCTTTCCTCCCACAGTCCAAAAACATGTCGATGAGGTGGATTGGTGATTGTAAATTGTCCATAGGAGTGAATGTGTGTGTGAGTGGTTGTTTGTCTATGTGTTGCCCTGAGATGGACTGGCAACCCATCCAGGGTGTACCCCAGCCTCTCGCCCTATGTGCGCTGGGATAGGTGCCAGCAGAACCCCGTGACCCCAGATTTAGGGAATAAGAGTGTAAGAATGAATGAATTGGCAATATATTTTGTCTTTACCTGACAGTCTCTTAATGCATTTTGTACTGAAGAGAAATCTTCAATCCTGTGTTTCCTCTTAAGTCGCTCCTCCTGAGCAAACAGCCAGATTTTAAGACATTCCACGTTGCCTTCATAGTCTAGCCAAGACTGCATCAAGCCTGTCAAATATTGAACCTAAAAACATTCCCAACACATTAATAAGAACTTGAATCATTTGGCATTTCACTAAAATAAGATGAAATGATAAGTTTCACCCTCTCTGTGATGCGAGCCTGCAGGATTTGCCAGTGACGATTCATGGCTCCCAACCTCTCAGCAAAATCTGTCTTATCACTGCGTTTAGTCTCCACATCCTGTCCACTAATCGGAATCACTGATTGGTTTACAAAATCTACAGTCAACTGCTTACAGTTCACATCTATTAGGAAACCCTACAGATTAGAGGGGAAAAATTGGGAGTTATTATATATTATACATTTAATTTTTAATGAACTCACTATTCAATAAGCTAAGCTTACCTTATAGCGCTGTAAATACTCCTGAATAACAGTTGACCCCACCGAGTTTTTAAGGTTTTCTTCATCCTCCTCCATCACTCTCTCCATCAGTGAAATCCAATTGAACAGTTCACTGATAGCATGGCATGAAGCTAACTTGTCCATTTGAGACTGCAGAAAGAGTAAACATTTTTGGCAGCCATAAGCGCAGGCTTATGAAAACTAAATTAAAATAAACTTTATTATAATATTGACCTAATCCTAATTATCCCAATTCTGATGAACTAACAAGTTTATCAAAGAACATATGGTGGTGCATCCCACCTGGTGGAGCTTTTCCTGCACAACGGGGATGCGAGTAAGCAGTTCAGTCCACTGAGCCTCCACGCGAGCTAACTCTGCCCTCAGAATGCCTGTATCTGCCTTTTTTAGTCTGAGCAGCTGGTTTCCTTCACTAAATACTAAGGATTTCAAATTGGAGTGAGCCTCGACTTCTTTACTAAATTCCTGATGGAAAGAAAAGATAAGATTACATTTCACAAAATATGTAGACTATGGTTGAAGGATTTAAAAGCTTTGGTACTTACCAGGAACGCCGACAGGTGGTCTTTATCTGTGTCCAGCTCTTCAGACACAGCTACCGACTGACTGTTCCAGAATTCCAGACGTTCCAAAGCATCTTGTAGCCACTGATTTAGCTCACCAGATTCCCGTTGATATCTAAGAAATACAATCATCATAAATTGTTTGTATATTAAAAAATAGTGAGTTCTCCTTTGAGGTTAGAATAAACAGTGATGTGGGTCTAGACCTGGTCCAGTGTTTAAGGATAGAATCCAGATGCTGCAATTCTTTATTGACATTGGCGGTGTTGCTCAGCCAGTGCTCTCCTAGAAGAGTAAGCTGGTTCTCCAGAGTATGGCAACCTACAGACTGCAGGAGGGTCTTGCCCTCCTCTAGCACTTGATGAAGCTTGTGTTGGTGTTCTGTCAGAATGGACTTCAGGCTCTGTATAGGAATAGATATTATATTGCAAATTATGCCAAATTCATTCACTTATTTATTCATTAATTCATTCATCCTTACATCCATCCATCCATCCATCCATCCATCCATCCATCCATCCATCCATCCATCCATCCATCCATTAATTTATTCGAATACTGTCTGTAAGGCTGGAATAAACCTTAAAAAGAACACCAGTTGTTTAAAGACCAACGTGTATGCAGATGCAAACACACATCCCAAATGGGCGTTTGTTCAGGGCAATGTTTAAAGAAAGAAGAGAACATCATCAGACATCTTCACAGACAATCTAGATTCCAACTTGAAGCTATATGACATTAATGTACTATAGAAAAGTGGTGAAGAGTAACTAATGCTGACATACCTGATATAGTGCTATTCTTTCAGTTAACCTCTCCTCCGTCTCCTCCAACAGAGGAACAGCAGGCATGCGACCCTCCACTGCCTCCAGATGTCTATTTAGACACTGATAATCCGAAACCAAAACACTCCAAGTCTGTAAACACATAAATAAACAGACATAAAACATGTGCAGGGGAACAAAAACAATTCTTTATTAACCTAATTATAGTTAACAAGATTATAACTGTCCCCGCTCCGCTCAGACGCTGGAGAGCCGGACGCGGCACACCGAGCTCCGTCTCGGCTTTATGTCTTGGGCGTTGCGGCGGTGTAGTGGATAGCACAGTCGCCTCACAACAAGAAGGTCCTGGGTCCGGTTCCCGGATTGATTCTGAAATCTTTCTGTGCAGAGTTTGCATGTTCTCCCCGCGCTTGCGTGAGTTTCCTCAGGGTACTCCGGTTTCCTCCCACAGTCCAAAAACATGCAGATGAGGTGGATGGGTGATTGTAAATTGTCCATAGGAGTGAATGTGTGTGTGAATGGTTGTTTGTCTGTCTGTTGCCCTGTGATGGACTGGCGAATCGGGCCATGGTGTACCCCCGCCTCTCGCCCTATGTGTGCTGGGATAGGCGCAGCAGAACTCTGGGATCTCTTAGGGAATAAGAGAGTAAGCGAATGAATGAATGAATGAATGAATGAAGATTCTAACTTACCTCCAGGATGTATTCCAGTTTCACTCCTTTCTTGTGAGCCTCCTTTAGAACCTCATGAGCCTGGGCTAAAGTGTCTTCCAAAGCTTGACTCTCTTGTGGAAGGACAAAGGCGGTAATTTTCTTGTAGAATGTCTCAGTTAGAACCATATGCCACTCCAGTCCTTGGAAGAACTCCTAAGAAAGCAATGTATTACACACAACTTTAATAGAAGTATTTCTTGCATATATTTCTTTTTGTCTCACAGTATTCCACCTTTTCATTCTGTTAAAGTTTAAGATAAAGTTGACCTTGTGTTTGTCTAACAGGTTCTGGACTTCTTCCACTGAGCCAGCAATTATCTTCTGATCAGGAGCTATCTTGTCTTGAGCAGTATCCACCAAATCCACCAGATCTTGTAATGCTCGCTCATACTGACTTTTCAGAGCCATGCTTTGGTTCAGCCCACTCCTACGGGAACCCACTGTCATCACCAGCTCTTCATAAGTGTCCTATAAAGTATTCCATACAAAACACCATAGGAAAAAAATCCTATATATCATTGCATAATTTACATTTTTGCAACACAATAAGTTAATGTGTACCTGGAGCTTCATGAGTTCATTGTTAGAAATCTGATCTGGCTGTAGAACGGCTCCTCTGGTTTTTAAATCTGTAATTTTATGCTCTAAGTCTCTAAGGGACTCTTCTACCTCAGCAATTGTCTGTTATAGGAGACAATATCCACAGAAAATGTCCATTTAACAAACAATAACGTAACAATGAATTAATAATGTCAACGAACAGTAATTGTATTGCCTGTAGTTGTTTATCTGGAGGACAGTCGAGGATCCCTGCTAGCTTCTGGAGTGTATGAAATTTGCTTTCACTTATGTCAGAGAAGAGATGCTGGAGCTCAGTCTAGGAAAAACAAACCAGATTCGTTAAATGAAATCCACCTTCGGGTAAGAATATTTTAGGTTAATTAATAGTTGATTTAGATCAGTTTAACCTGGAAGTCAGTGAGATCTTGCATCCTACTCCTCATGCTCTCACAGCGATGCTCCACTGCTGAGTCTAAGGTTTCTAACCTCTGAGATAGGCAACCAAGAGTTTCATCCATCAGGGCATGCTTTTCTCCTGGCAATCCTACAGCATTTGCCAGTAGTCCTCGGCTATGGCCTAACTCTTCTGTGATCTCAGATACATCGGTCCCTAAAGCCTGAAAGACCATTGAGTACCAATTGTAAAATTGTAAAATCTAAATATTTCAGTGAACCATAATCATTCAAGTTTGACGTAACTAATCAATTAAAACCAACTGATTGAAAAATCACTTACCTCATGGTTAGAAAGCTTTGACTCTGCATTCTCAGTCGAAAGCATTGACCTGGAGAATAGTGTGTTCTCTACATCATCTATCCAAGCAGAGGTGGCTGTCACCGCTGAATACAGATGCTGTTCCACCAACATGCCTGGTTCATCATCTGATCCTGAATCCTGCATACGCTGCATAAACAGAAATACCTGCAATTCATTCATTCATCTTCTTACCCGCTTATTCCCTAATTCGGGGTCACATGGGTCTGCTGGAGCCTCACCCAGTTTACATAGGGCGAGAAGCAGGGTTACATCCAAGATGGTGTCGCCAGTCCATCGCAGGGATTCACAGACAAACAACCAATCACACACACATTTACTCCAATAGACATTTTAGAATCACCAATCCAACTAACGTACATGTTTTAGGACTGTCGGAGGAAACCGGAGTACCCTGGAGGGTACTCCAGAAACCCACGCAAGCGCAGGTAGAACATGCAAACTCCGCACAGAAAGATCCCCAGCCTGGGAATCGAACCGGGGACCTTCTTGTCGTGAGGCGACCGTGCTAACCACTACGCCACCCTTTGATACAGTAATCTAAAAGCAAATATAATAATTTCTACTTAAAGCGTTGAAATTACCTGAGATTTTTCCACAGCCTGGTTAAATTCACTGTATAATGACTTTAATGTCGCCTTGTCCCTGACATGGACCTCTTTTTTATAGAAAGGTGGAGAGGTGCTTACACGAGCAGTCCTGGAATAAAACTGGAAAAAAAAAAAAAAACACGAACATTTATTATTTTAGGTTACTTTGTAGTACTAAACTATAGTGATTTGATATTTCAATATAAATAATAATTTATGATAATTAGAGTAGTCAGCATCAGCATACAGGTTGCTTGGCATCCTGCTCCAAAGTGTTTCGAAGAAGCTGTAGTTTGGTGGTTAAGTCTTTTTTCAGGCTCTGCCATCTCTGTCTCCTCTGTCCCGGTGTAGACTGGCTCTGAGTCTCCAGTTCCACATTAAGTACCTCGCCAACACTGTGCATAGATCAGTTCCCATAGTTTAAATCATTTCCAGGTTCATTTTACAGAGCAGTGATTATTTTTAAAGGTAATATGGGAAGTGGTAGCCTAGTGGTTAAGGCGTTGGACTAATACCAGAAAGACCAGGGTTTGATTCCCACCTCCACCAAGCAACCACTGTGGGCCCTTGACCAAGGCCCTTACTTTACAGTTACAGTTTGGCAGAAGCTCTTATCCAGAGCGACTTACATTGGGTCTCTTTTTTCTTTTTGTTTTTTTTTTTTTTGCAATTGTGGGTTAAGGACCTTGCTCAAGGGCCCACAGTGGTTGCTTGATGAAGGTGGGAATCTTTCCCTGGTCTTTCTGGTATTAGTCCAACTACTAGGCTACCACTTCCTACTTCCTATTATTCTCATAATACTATTAAAGGCAACATTTTTCAAAAGGCTTATTGACCTGGCACTACTGGGTGAAGCCTGCTGGTTGAGGATCTCTTCTCCACGGCTGGCTACTGATTTGAGCAACTTTTTCTGCTCAGCCAACTGCTCCTCAAGTTCCTTTTAAACAGAAAATAAAATCGGTCTATTAGGATATTTCTTTTGAATTGGGAATTATGTTTGCTTGTTATTTGCTAATAAACTGATTTCTGGGAAATGTCCTCATAGCAAAAGGTCCGTGTACCCTTTGTCTCTGCAGGGTGTCCTGTTGGTGCTGGTTCCGAGTAGAGTGGGCATGTGCCAACCACTCTTGCACATTGGGGCCCTGTGAGAGACTGGATTCTGATTCACTATCAGATTGCTCCTGTAGTGAGCCCTAAAATAATAGAAAAGAATTTCCTAAATGATTTTAATTACTCAACAGGTTTACTCAACGCTGAACTAGTTGCTAAGCAATTCTATAATGTCTGTATATAAAGAAAATATAATCTTTGTATTTTAGAAAAATTAGACATTTACCTGAAGGGTAATCTGTTTGTTTTGCAGCATCCGCTGCAGATCCACCAGGCTGCTCTTTAAAGTACGTAGTTTCATGGCTAGCTGCTCAGCTTCATCTCTGGTCTCAGGCCGGCTCTCCAGCAACAAAGCTTCACTGTGCAAGGAGAGCTCTGAAAGTTTGAGCACCTTCTCTTCAATCTCCAACAGCATGTTCTGCAACAGCAACAAAAGAGGCACTAGCTCAAACATGATTCTTCCCTGTAATCATCCGAGAGAAGAACCTAAGCACTGAGTCTTCTTAATCCCTTCTTAATTCTAATAAGACATTCTTGTAATTGGAAATTGCTTCTAATGTAGACGATTAATTTTGTGTTGTGACAAGTAAACAAGGCGACTAGGAATCAACAGCGATGACTCTCCCACCCGCACGCCAAACCAATAAAAGGCGGGAATATAACGCACGGGGTGGCCAACTTAGCAAGAAGGCAGAGAAATCCGCTAATCTCCACCAGTGAATTATACTGAGACATGTGCATAATCTGATTACAGTCATGCTACAGCTGCTTAGTTCTTCTAGTACACCCTTCAAAAAGTACTGCAAATTACTGCAGAGTTTTTCCAGTTGCAGACATATTTCTGCACATGTCAAGGCATGTCATGTAACGTGTAATGAATGCAGTACGTAGATAATATTCTAACCTGGCAGTCTGAAAGCTGCTCGCTCATGTCTAAATCTTGAGGGTCGGAGTTAAGCATGCTGCATGTACTTAACAACCATTGGTCGAGCTCATCCACCTGGCTGACATACAGCTTTAAAGCTTTTTCTTGCTGCTGCTTCTCAAGACGGTCACTCAAACGTTCCTAAAAGACAAAATGACACATCATTAAACATTGCACAGTATCTCTATAACGGTGACCTACACTATGCAATACAGCTAGTGGCTATACAGCTTATAGTCAGTTAAATAAATGTATACCTCCAGAAGCTGCTGTTTTCCAGAGGCTTTCATGTGGATGGTGGCCATGCGATCAGATAACACAGTAAGGGTAGACTGCATGGCTAGCTGTTCAACTGTGTCAGATTCTACGGAGTCAGAAATCAGATCCTCTGCATAGTCTGACTGCAGCTGATCTATGTCATCCTGAAGCCTGGTAATGTCTTCCATGAGATTCTAACAATCATTCAAAAAACACCAAACTGATGAAGAAAAACACTTTACATGGACTGTACAAACCAAAATGGCCTCCCACTCATTTGCAGAAATAAAAAAAATCATTTGTCTCTGTTTTAATGATCTTTTACCTGATGCAGGATCATCTGTCGTCCTGGGCTCAGGTCATGTAAAGGGGGCTCATTCAGGTTGACCTCAATGGATTCCATGTTCCTGGACAGGGACTGCAAAGAGCCTTGGTATCGTTGTTGTCTCTCCAGAGCTTCATAAAGTGTCTTCTGTTTTTCACTGATCTATGATAATAATTACAACTAAATAAAATTGTCCGTAGCTTCAGGGTTCTGTATCTCACATCTAATCACAAGCTTTACATACCACATTTTTCAGTGTCTCCCATGAACGTTGAAGGTCATCAAGTTTAGCCACAGAGTCAAGGGTTGGATCATACAACTCCTGTATAGGAGCTCTGACAAGAGTAGCTCGTCCCATAGACACCTACATGCAAAAACCCACCACACTGAATCGTTAACCAAATCTTGTAGTTTTACACTCATAAGCAAGAAAATGAATCGGATTACCATGCGATGTGAAGCTTCAGTGTTGGTAAGAGCAGAGTGGGGATCGGAAAGTGGAGGAGAAATATTACTTTTAGTTCCTTCTTCACTAGTGGTAGGAGATAAGTAGGCTTGACTGTGACTAGGTGTTACCTGATACTACCAAAGGCAAAGATTATTAGACAAAAATAAAGACAAACTCATTGATAACGGTTCCAATTTGTTATCATTCATTCTCACCATAGATACCTGTGACTGTTCCTGTGTTTTCTCAGGTAGACCTGCATCTTTCATAGTCAGCAGCATGGTGGCGTGTTTGGCTTTTACTGTTAACATCTTACTTTTAGAATTTAATGAAGCAATTTGCTCCTGGTATCCTTTGATTTTCTGGGCCAGCTCCTGTTTAGCAAAAGTCTAGTCAAAGCTAGTACAAATCCTGTTAATGCTTTTTGAATACTGTACTACCAGCTTACCTCGTGGTGCTGTATCTGGCTCTGAAGCTCCTGGATATTGCTAGTGGTAACAGGTCGGTCTTGAATGGCCCGGTGGGAATCTTCAATTAGTCCCTGCAAATGCTGTACTTCTTGTGCATACTGCTCATATTGTACCACTGCTTCCTAGCAGAAAGTGTTGTATACTCTTCATTTATAATTGTTATCATGACTATTATATTATACAATCCAATCAGTCAAACGGGAGACATTTATCGAGGTTTTATCGAGTTTTGATTAATAGCTAGTTACGGTTTATTTTGTTCATTATTTGAGCAGATTTTGGAGCACCTTGTACCACATAAAATTGGTTCGAGATCAGTAAGCATAACCAGAATTATTATATAAGGCGCACTGTCGATTTTTGACAAAATGAAAGGATTTTAAGTGCGCCTTCTAATCCGGAAAATACGGTAAATATATTTCTACTGTTGAGTGTGGATCTAAATTTTCTCCGTATTGTTCTTTACCTGAAGAATGTTGCACTGTTGGATAGCAGTGTGTTGAAGCTGGCTGGCTTCTTGTTGCAGGTTGAGAGCTGTGCGACATATAGATAGGCTGTTCACCACCTCCTCCGGCATGCGAAGTGCACTCTGGCAGGCCTGCACTGCTTCAACCTGCTGCTTAAAACTCTCCATATCTGACAACAGATGCTACAAAAAAAACCCCAAATAAATATAAATATAGAACCCAAACTAAAATAAGAATTTTACTTCCTTTTTATAAAATCTAATTCAAATCTAGTGTTGTTTGTCTACAACACAAGGGACGTTGGTGGCTCAATGGTTAAGGTGCTGAATTGTTGATCGAAAGACCTGGGTTCAAGCCCAACCACCACCAACAAAGACCTGGCCTCAAGTCTGCCGCTGTTGGGTCCCCTTAACCCTTCCTGCTCCAGGCGCTGTACAATAGCTGACCCTTTGCTCAGACCCCCAACTTGCTAAGATGGGATATGTGAAGAAAATATTTCACTACATGTTGTAATTATGTATGTGACAAAAATTGAATTCCTTTTCCTTTATGTGATTGATCTGCCTATGAATTGGGAAAAAAGTCTATTTCACAACAAATTACTAAAATGATTAAACATTCTCAACTCTTAATAAATTTTACCTGTCTGTGGGTTAGTTGTTCTTTCAGACTCAGACGGGATAGTTCAGGAGATGTGAGGGTTGCCTGGACTTGTTCTAAAGTCATGTGCAAGGCTTTAACCTCACTTTCAAACAGGTCCATGTCCTAAAAAACATAATAATTAATATAGACTGATTATGAAATTCCTCTGGCATTAAAACAATAAGTGTTAATTAGGATAGAACAAATATATACAGTATTATATTCATTCATTCATCATCTTAAAATCATTGGGGTCAAAGGGGTCTGCTGGAACCTATCCCAGCATACATAGGGCAAAAGGCGGGGGAACACCCTAGATGGGGTACACACACACACACACACACACACACACACACACACACACACACACACACACACACACACACACACACACACA
>JAOTRA010000002.1:8884368-8897120 GCA_026260255.1 Pseudolaguvia tuberculata | reverse complement strand
ACTCCTATGGACAATTTACAATCACCCATCCACCTCATCTACATGTTTTTGGACTGTGGGAGGAAACCGGAGTATCCCGGCCCGTGAATCGAATCGTGCTAATTATGTCAAGTTAAAAAATGTTGTACATAAATGTCTAGTTGTTGTTGTTGTTGTTGTTGTTCTTCTTCTTCTTCTTCTTCTTCTTCTTCTTCTTCTTCTTCTTCTTCTTCTTCTTCTTCTTCTTTTTTTCTTCATTATTATTATTATTATTATTATTATTATTATTATTAATAATACATTTTATTCTTATTATTAAATAGACCCTACCACCGAGGACAAATGGGATCTTTTTGCCCTGCTATTACAATTTTCAGGGTACCAAAGGGGTTGGACTCGGTTTAGCCCCAAATAATTCTATAATGTATAATTTACTTGTTTATTAGCAAGACCACCAGAAATCTAATGAGCCTCGAAATGATATCATAATGGCTTGTCACGACCATAGGTTTTCTTAATCTGGAAAAGATTAGAGGTTCTGGGAAGAGTTTTTTCAATAAATGGAATTCTTTATTGCCTATTTTACATTTACAGTATTTGACAGACATTCTTATCAAGAGCGACTTACATTTGATCTCTTTTGTACAACTGAGCAGTTGGGGATTAACGGCCTTGTAAGTGCAAGTGGTCGTTATCTGTCCATCTGTACCCCCCTGCCTCTCGACCTATGTGAGCTGGGGTAGGCGCCAGCAGACCCCCGTGACCCCGTATTAGGGAATAAGCGGGTACGAAAATGAATGAATGAATGAATGAAATCACGTGCTCTCATTTTAATCTACATCCTGCAATAGATGCAATCAGGTGTACATGAAACATAACATCTGAGTAAAATGAAAATGTTCTGTGCGTAAAATGTGTTCATAGCTGGTAGAAGTCGTGTCTTTAGGAAGTGCTCGTTACCATTGTATTGATTTATTTGGTCATAATGCCTTATTAAACATGTGCTATTTCTGAACCTGCCAAGTCTATATAACAGTTTGTTGACTTTCCCCAACCAGCCTGGGTCATAAGCATAGATTCTTCTGAATGCAAAATATCACTTTTATCCAAGCAGAATTATTGCAAAACTATTTTAAACGTTACTTGTTTTTATTTACAAAAAATAAAAGTAAAATCACACAGTGCCTTTGTTATGCAAAATAAACTAACGTCACTTTTATATGTATTATAAGTGCTCGGTTGAGAGGTGAGAAAAGTCCTCGCTTTTTATATTGTGGAAATTTTGTCCATGGAACATCCGCACTTTTCAACAATCATATTGGGAAATTCGGCCACTTCGATCTGTGTGTAGTCTCCTATTTTCACCAGGTACATAACAGGCAGAGGTGCGCTTTCCACCACCGAACAGGATCTCGGACCGTAACCGTAATTACGCTTTGGTTGCTTACATCCACCTGCGCAGCGGAAAGCCTGGTATCCAGCCGGCTCCAGGATCCAATACTGCGCCCACGTTACTTCCCGGAAGTTAATGTAATGCTCATCCCTACAACACGCCTGATTTTCTGCTCCAAGCCTACAGTCACCCAAAGACCTGTACAGAAGAATGCATTCATTACACACTGCTGAAAGTGATAGATAACCGGTTCGAGTTCTATTGGTCTTATACCAATAACTTACCCATATTCCTCCAAGTTCAAGGTGTACAGAACGAGCTCAGGTGTCTCTGTAGTCGTGTCGAGATTGTTCAGGGCGTTTTGGGTAGTGAATCGGACTCGCTTTGCCAATTCGGTTGCATAACTTCCAGGTCTCTCTCCTTCGATCCGCACCTCCAAATGCAGTGGGATTTTTCTAGGTGATCTGGACCAGTAGTGAATCGCTTGGGTCACGTCAAAGCTTCTCCATCCGACCTCGTTTACTGGAACCAACCTGTCCAGAAAAAGGAGTGTGGTTAATCAATGAATTCGGCATCTTCCAATTCTCATGCAAAAAACTAATTAAGTGTATGTGTTAATATAATGCTTCCATTTGCTTACCTTGAATCTACCAGTGAAGTGTGGTTCGATTCCTTGCACACCCAGTAAATGCTCACACGGGCATGATTGACGGCTCTGTGCTTCTTCTTCTTCTCATTCACGTGTAGTTTACGCGGAGAGGTTTGGTAAAGTCGGAGCTCTGCCATGGCCACCTCGCTGTTCTCTTGTATCCGTGTCTCCATGTCAAACACCAGATGTTGTCTATTAATGTCTGCGTAATTCATTTCACCTGTTAGATCTGAGAAAGCAAAAACAATATTTTAAAAATCAAACTCAATTGGACCTATAATAATATTCTGAATATATTTATTTTAATGTATGCATTTTTAATTATTTAATAAGACTACAGATTCAGCATTTAAACTACAGTTGGTGCTATTTAAAAAAAATAAATAAATAAAAAAAAAGATCCTTACCTGCGTTCCCATGAATGCGCCTGAGGATTCCGGCCAAACTAGGCAGAGATCTCCGCCTCCGATTATGGTGCAGTTTCAGCATGGACAGATACTTGCTCTTGATGTGATTCGGGACTACCAAATTTTCCAAGTCTCTCTTGTGGATGGGTGGCAGTTCCGTTAGTCCGAGTTTTTGCAGAATTGCATCCTTCATGTTTTCATTAGAGAAGGTTTGCGCCAGAGAGATGAACGCTGCGCACAGCAGTAGGTGGATGAGGAGAGCCATGTCACAGTGTCCGTGGTGCTACACGTTCCCTAATACGAAGTGATTGAAGGTGAAAGGGTTAGGAGGGTCTTCTCCTTATATTCAGTTCGATCTCGGCATCGCAGCTCGTCTAGACCACTTTACAGTCTTAACTGGGCGGGGGCGGGGGCGGGGTGGCTAACCTTAGGAACCACTTCAAAGACAGCTCGCTAATAGGGAGTCGTTACATTGTCATTTTAGATGTGAGTGTTTTTTTTTAGATGTGTGTCTTAAATAAATAAATAAATAAATAAATAAATAAATAAATAAATGTCTCAAAACATGCACCTTATTGTGACTTGATCGATTTCTGGGTCCATCTCTGGGGTGTTTCATCCATTATATTCATACTATATTGAAGACACATACTATATCTTAGAAAAATGGAGGAGGAAGGACTCCAGGTGAATTGCTAAATATATTTGAGGCAAATCTATTTAGATATATTTTATATCTTCTAAGGATTAAGTTATTGTTGCAGATTCAGAGCACAAGGTTTGGCCCTTGAAAATGTGGATTGGATGACATTTTTCTTAAGGAGCTGATTAGTTATCTATTTCTGCTTCAGAACACACACCAGGAGGACTAAAGTTGGCCTCAGTCTGCCTTGTGTATTGGCTTATAGGTTTCCTATCAGACCATCTAAGCCTTTGGATGGACTGATAGAGCAACTTTTCCCAGACAAGTAACCCGATATATCCACTATAGTCTTCTTTTAAATGTGTCAATAATTATAATAATAATAAAAAATTGTCAGGTTTGAAAATAATAACAATTTGTATTGTTATAGAAGTATGAATTATAGTCTGTTTATTTATTTGTTATTATAAAACAATACACATATTAATTCAGTCTATTATATCTAGTGTAAAACAAAAGTAGAGTAAAAATCTATATCTAAAGTTAACAATGAGTCTAAAGGAAACTAACATGGGCATATATACAATGCATATTTCAAATGTTTTCATATAATTATGAAAAAAAAAATCCTTATATTTAAATAATGTGTGTCTAATCCCTACCATCCATTGGTCAAGTAAGCCATTCAACATTATAGTCTATCTTCCAGTAGTTTATAGGTTTTGATGTTACTGGACAGTTAATATTGCTGACTAGACTTGTAATTCATTAAATTGGCTACACCACCTTTATGAATTACCTGACCACTCCAAATTCAATTACACAACATGCCAGTGGTCTAACATCTTAATTAAATGAAAGGAGCCTGAAAGTTTTCTGATCTCTTATACTATTCTTAAGTATTGGCTACCAGTTCTTACCATCTCAGGTGAATACACATATCATTTAGCTCTGATCATATTTATTTGCCTGTTCGAATTTTATTTATTTATTCCATTTCATTTCCATTTATTTAATTGCTTGGAATAATGAGTATATTTATTATAATGTAATACTTTACTTTTTGCACAAAAGTGTTTTTTTAATTTCAATGAACAAATATGTTTATTCGTGGACCATATTTTAACACACCGTATTTTTTGCACATAAATGAATATGGATTATCTGTTGCGCGTAATTGTGCAAAAATTGTGTGCCGCAGACATGTGTGGATTGACATAGCACATCATCGCACATATTTATATATTTACTAATAGGATATTAAATCCTAAATATCAATATATGGTTGTGTGCAATCAACATATACTGATCTAATCCACATATTATAATATAGAATTCATCTAAATCATATGACATGTGGTCCATTACTGGTCTGGTCTGGTCTGGACCAGTAATTGGTGTACTTCTCAATACACACATATTATACCCACTCATTTATTTATTATGGTATGGTATTTTCTGCAGCCTATAGGCTGTTGAAGGTTTGAAGCTCAGATAGATGAAGAAGGTGGGAATTGTCTGTGGATTTTCTTCAACTAAAGAAACCCAATAGCCCAGTGGGATAAAAACAACGTTAAACCTTGGTCCTTTATTTTAACCTTTTAATCAAAACGCAAGTCCAATAAACACATTAGGCTACGTGTTAATGATGGGCTGCATGTCCCAGATTAGCATCACAACATGGGTCCGTTGACGACTAGCCGATTTACAGGCTACCAATTTTACTGTGAAATTTAAGTCCAAAAAATGTTATGTATGTAGAATAAACGAATATGTTATAGAAATACAAACATTAGCGTATTATGGTATGTATAAACCGAAGTCTATAGCTCTATTCGTTCCCCCCCCCCTCTATGAGCCTAATTGATGACGTCATAGCAGCCTATAGAACCAATAAGAATAAATATTAATTAAATGATTCTATACTTTATACAAGTCTTAGAAATTGCATTTTATTTATAATTTTAAAACATTTCATAATTATTTAAAATAAATAAATAAATAAATATGTATTTGTATGAGCGGTGTGATGACGTAATGCTTAACCTCACAACAAGAAGGTCCTGTTTTCGATTCCCGAGCAATGTGTCTTTCTGTGGGGAACTTGCATGTCCTCCCCGCGCTACTACGGTTTCCTCCCATAGTTAAAAACATGTACATTAGTTGATTGTTATGTCTAAAGTGCCCATAGGAGTGAGTGCGCGTACGTGTGTGTGGTGGTGGGTGTCAGTGTGTGTGGCCCTGCGATGGACATGTTCAGGGTGTGCCCCTATGTGAGTTGGGATACGATTCCACAGAAGAATTAATGTATTTGTATATGTGTACGTATTAAAGAACACATGAAAATACAGAATGACAATAGGTTACGTGCCAGGGAGCATAAAAGAAATATACACAGTTGTTAAAGCTTTCTAGTTTCTAGATTCAGAAATTAAAGGTATGTAAAGTTTACAAACATTGAGATATAAAAAATATATTGATTTATATATTCATTTCACTTCTAACCCGCTTATTCCCTAATTCGGGTTCACATGGGTCTGCTGAAACCTATCCCAGCTCACATAGGGCAAGAGGCAAGGATGCACCTTGGATGGGTCGCCAGTCCATCGCAGGGCAACACATAGACAAACCACCATTCACACACACATCTACACCTATGGGCAATTTACAATCACCAATCGACCTAATGGACATGTTTTTGGACTGTGAGAGGAAACTGGACAACCCACGCAAGCGGGGGGAGAATATGCAAACTCCGCACAGAAAGACCCCGACCCGAGAATCGAACCTTCTTGTTGTGAGACGACCGTGCTAACCACTACACCACTGTGCCGCCCCTTGATTTATATAATAAGAATATTTTATACGCAAAAATAAATACTATATCCATCCAGCAGTGGGCGCTATTGGACCGTAGTCATTGTTATTATTGGAAGCAATTTTTTGTAGCCAAGTATCCTCATACTTTACTGATTTTCACTGGTTTAAAGCTGATCACCTGGTCATTTATAAGTACTAACCTATATATCTATAGAGAAGGTGATGATTTTATGTACTTATTGATGCTTATATTAACAATAAACATCAGTGAGATTCAGTTCCTTTGTGTATCCTTGCCAATTCAAGGTCATTTCTACAGCTGTAAGATTAGACATTTATTTTAATTTTTAATCAGCAGAGTTGAGGTGCACATCCCTGGGATTTGACAGTAACAAACTGGAGATCTATGCAGACCATATCTGACTAAATTGTTCTTCTAGTAAGTATTTTTAAAAATTGATATATTGAAAAATGTACAAAATACAACAGGCTTTGGGTAAACGAGTACTAAAACCAAAAAGACATCTCCAAATAATATGTCAACTGTGACTGATGGACATGGAGGACATCTGGGACCTCTAGTGTGCAAACTGGCCGTGGAAAAAGAGACTGGGGGAGGAAAAACTGTGACATACAATCGATACAGCAATCAATTATTATTATTATTATTTTTTTGCTAGTAGGGGTTTTCAAACAAATCATTATAACAAATAAATATATAAAAATGAAATAATTGGAAAATGTTCACAAAGATTTAATTTACAACTTGTTTGTGGATCTTTAAAAGTTTCGGATAATCTAAATTTTTGACTACAATACAAAATAATTGTATCTTTACCAAAGATTTACGATGCACAAATAACGGAATAGCACTTCCAGCATCCCAGAATTTCCCCATAAAGCAAAACAGCTGTTGTGCGCTGGTCGCCATGTTAGTGTGGAATTCCATTTCAAATAACTGCTTACTTTCTCTCTAGGGAAGCTACTGGTGTACGTGTATAATTGTCGGATTTGGCACTTTGGTATAGTGCACTAGATCGAGGTTAGATTTGGGATCGAGCCGTTTTTCCTGCGCTGCAGCCGCATTCCCTGAGCGCTTTGGGCTGCGGACTGATTTCGCACAGGGGAGAAGCAAGGATTTCCACAGGACTGTGGGACACGGGGAATGTTAGTTACTGCTCATCCTGCTGGGTTTCCACTAGGAAACGGACTACTGTGTAGAGTCGTCGGATTATTTTACAGACTGTCCGTACTGTCTATCGACTCCTTGTTTTTTTATTTTTAGAAGTTGTGTCAAGTTATTTAGCTTGGCTAGCTAGTTTTAGCCTATCAGGCTTTGACTACTGGAAGCTACACAGTTGTGTCAGTAGCTAGCTTAGAAGTTAGCCAAACGTTTACACAGCTTTCTGTGTTGTTTCGATAATTTGTTTATTACACTAAACCGCATCACTTAAATTAAGGTTTAAAATATTATAAAACATTTTTTGCTTAGTGTTCTAAGTATTTACAGGTAGCGCAACGATAGCGCTAGTCAGTTAGCTACCTAGCATATCTTTCATTTACTGCAGACTTTTATCCCTGACTGTAACCGATACAGTTCACGCTAAATTTATATCTAATTCTATTAATGTATTATTATAACAATATACAAGATTTTAATCGGAGTAGTTTAGTTAGCTACATTAAGAAGTAAGTCTATTAAGACGTCAAGAGCGTTAACAGTAAAGCGACATCACATCTTGCTAGGTTAATTGCTTCATTTTTTTCCCATTAAATCGACTAAATTGTGACTTTAGAAAATGTAGGGATCGTATAACCTAGAAAAAAAAAATACAGATAAAACTTAAGGAAAACCCCCCCCAGACGTGTTAGTAAAACTGTCACCGTCTATCCGAGGCGGTGTGAGCACACCATGCATTTCTGTTTTGTTTGAATGGCAGTCTGAGGTGTTTTCTTCTGGAACCTAGCTAGCTTAGCTGTGTGTCTGTAACCTCAGCACCGACGTAGCAAACGGACTTAGTTTTTAATGTCAGTGTTTAGATTGGTAACACACTTCTGTCAGATTTCCTAAGGCCAAAGACTGTCGACGATTTGTTCCACCATGTCGGGGGAAGTGCGTTTGAAAAAGCTGGAACAGTTTTTCCTGGATGGTCCTGTGCGATCTAATGGCCATTGTTTCAGCGTTGAGACCCTTCTGGACGTGCTCATCTGTCTGTATGATGAGTGCAATCATTCCCCTCTGAGAAGAGAGAAGAACATAGTCGAGTTCCTGGAATGGGGTAAGTCTTACACAGGTTAAAACTGAGCAAGGATCATACATGTAAATATTTACATATACATACTCTATGGTAGTGTTTTATTGTTCTGTTGTCCTGTACATCTCCATCATCACCGATGTTGTTGGACAAACTCATTGATTCACAGTACTAACCCTGACCTGGCAGATAAAGTGCTAGTTCAGCATTTATGGTAAGGACTGTTGGTCGGTAGATCATAGGATCAGTTCAATTCACCATCAAGCTGATTCTTCTGTTCCCCTGAGCAACATCCTTAAATCTGCTCAATTGGATTATTCAGGCAGGGTTACATCCTGGACAAATAGTCAGTCCATTGCGTTGGTCCATGGAGACAATCAACCACACATACTCGCACTCACTCCTATGGGAATTTTAGAATTACTAATTAACCTAATGCACATGTTTCTTGTCTGTGGGAGGAAACCGGAGTACCCGGTGAAACCTACACAAGCACTGGGAGAACTCAGCCCGGGAATCAAATAGGCACTGTGGGTAGTGGTTAGCGTGATCAACCACTACCCACAACCACTATGCCACCATGTCGCCCCAGTTTGATTAAAATGAACTAAATGTATTTTTCACTGAAGATGAGTATCTGCCAAATTACAACGTCATAGTTTGTGGAGACCAACACACTTCTCGAAATCAGGTCAACAAGAAAGTGAATCTATGATGAGATAGTTGGGCAAGTTTGTAAATTATTACTATCATGGAATTTTTACTGATCTGCTAATCTCAGGGACGACAAAAAAATAAAAGGTATGCAAGAGTTAGAAAAGTGAGATGGGTAAAAGTAAAATCCAATGGAGTGATTCTGCTAATTTCTTCGGGATATTCAGGGTGACATTGTGCTCCCTGCCAGTGAAAATTTAATTTGCACGTTTCGGAAAGTGTCGAGATTGTACTGCAATGGACAATATGCTTGTTTTTGCACCCTCCATATCTTCATAATGTATACAATTTCTGTTCATTTCTTCCCTAATTCTGGATCATGGGGGTCTGCTGGAGTCTATCCCAGCTTACATAGGGCGAGAGGCAGGAGTATACCCTGGACAGTACCCTGAGAAACTTGCGCAAGTGAGAGATTTTCAAGAAAGGAGAACCATACTAACCACTACTGCGCCGCCTGTACATTAACTTGTGCAACAATAATAAGGTTGAATCTAATCTAAAAATGGGCCATTTCAAGACAAACACCAGTACCAGTTTAAAAAAAAAAAAAAGGGAGAAGGGTGTGCTGATACGAGTTGGTTTGAGTGCATCCAATGTAATTGCACAGAATTCTAATCCTGGTCTGGCTAGTTTAGTCTTCTGCTACCTATTATTTTTCACTCAAATCATTTACCTCCATAGTTGTAGTGGACGTGTTGGAGCAGGAAAAAAACCCCCATTGAAATGTGCAAAGCACAAGCACATCAGGACTGGGTGGGGGTGGGGGGGTTTAATAAGTATAATGGTTCTAATAAAATTAACATAGCACAACAAAGTAGGCGTGTCAAATAAATCATACATTTAAGTACAAATAGTATGCAAACCTGTTCTGCCTGATAAACTAATACCAGCGCTGCAAACATTAAGCTGCTTCTACCACGTCTGTGTGAGTGTTGTACTGTGAAGGATCCGCCACTTAAGATATCTGTTCAGCAGTGTGCTCGTTACATTAATTTATAGAGTAAGAGAGTTCACAGGTTGTGAAAAGTTCATGTACATGTCACACATACTAAACAAAATGCTCTACAAGTCTTAACAGCTGATACCAACTATATATTTATTGCTTTTTGAATAGATTGTGCTAACTGGCTGACCTACAGGCTTATTTTAAACAATTATATATATCTCCATATAAAATATCTTGTATATAATCATATACAGGAATGTGTACCTTGAGTTACTCATGGCATGGTTACAGTGTTTGGGGTCTTGTAAAGACATTTCTTTTGTGCACACAGCCTTTAGTAAAATCATGTATCAACATGCTGCTAAATATTTAGTAATCATATGTGCATGCTGCTCCACGACTCCACGACTGAGGGAACCATCAGGGATAAGTGGTTTTTTTCCCTCGAGACAAATTAGTCTTGTTTCAGGACAAATTTCTCTAATTGCACTAAACTACATGTACATGCACATTTTTATTGATACGTTGTATATTTATTTTTATATAAAAAATAAAATGCAAGGCTTGCAATCGAAAGTTAAACATCTTGTTGATTTTTTTTCATTATCAAAAATTATAAATTAACAATTTAAAAAATGTTGACAAGTTAGATGTCAGATACAAGTTGTATCTGTCACCATCATGCATTTCGTTTGTTAGGTCTATGCCCCTTCATGCATATTCTTTGTGTTAAACCTTTACATTGTCTGTTCTTTGCCTAGGACAGCTGAATCTCTTAAGAGATCATGTAGCCTATAAAAAGGCCAAGACTTGGCAAAAATGTAAACAGCGGTTCCCGTTTCAGACAAGCTATTCCTGGTGTTACAGCATTCCTTATCATCTGGGAATTCTTCAAAAGTATACTTAATAGGCATGAAGTGATTATTTGATTATTATTAGCTCTTTTTTTTATCCTTAATAGCCAAACACCATTTAATACTTTGGACGTTGATAAGAGTTTAGTTTAACATCAAATTGGAACAATTTGTCTCTTATTGTTATGCTCCTCATACTAAACTCTTAGAATGTAGAATATTAAGAACTGTGTCAGAACCAGACCAGCATCTTGTCTGATTGGTTATGATTGTCAGTACCTAGTCATAGCCCTAGGCTTTAGAGATTTTTAGCTTAGCTCACTGGATACTGATGAGTGTACAGCCTCTTCAGTTGACAAACTGTTGTCATTAGTAATTGTCAATAATTGTCTTGCTGAAATGTTGTGTTCCAGATAATTTTTCATTATTTGATTGCACCTAAGAACCTTTAGGTCTGATTCGTCTTTATTTAAACATGTTTAAATTGTTAGTCGCATGTTATCACCATGTCCAACTGTTGGAAACGCAAAACAAAGTGTGAGCCTGATTGCAATAGGATCAACATGTTATAGCTTAAGACAAGATCTCACCCAGAGAAGACTTCTACCAGGCCCAAAGTTTTACATGACCTGGCAACAAAGTGTTCAGAGAGCTGGCTTAGTGATAGTCAGTGCTGGATTGCTACCAGACACATACACATCCTTGGAGATGTATTTGTTGTTTGCGTTGTTGTTTTTCTAAAATAAAAAAAAAATAAAAGAGTAGCAAAATATCTGAGATGCTTAAAGATGATTTTATATATTACAATTTTTCCTATGCAAACAACATTGGGTTTGTCTTACAAGCTAAAATCACAAATCTCAGGTTTTGAGGCATGCAGGTTTTTCTGTCCCAACTGTTAAATGGAAAATGCTGACTGAGAGAACAGTCCCTGACATCTTGTGGTATTTTAAGAGGGCCAGCTATGAGAGAATTTCATATCCCATAAATCATAATCACCACCTGAACAGGTCAATTTGTTTGCCTTGTACTATAATTTAGCAAGACAGGAAGTATTTTCTATAATACTTCAATAACAAAAAGCAAACATTATTAATAATAATAATTAATATTATAGAGATTTATTTTCTCTTGTAATACACTGGAGATTGTGATTAAATACTGAAGTTATTGAGGTGCTTTATTTCTGTGTTAAACGTTGTTTTGTTTCATTAAACAACATTCATCATTTATGCTAACGGTGCAGCCAGAGCTGATGCTGCACCTTCTGGTCTATCAGACTTTAGCATTCGTCTGTTGTCTAAAGCCTGTATTAAGGAGAAATGACTTGGGTCTCTATTCTAAACATAAAGATAGCAGAATTGCCATTATTATACTGTTAACAAAAAGAATTTAAAGCCAAAAGATTCCTTCTTGTTATAAATGTATTTTAGATTCTTCTTCTTTGTCCTTAATGTTAGATATTCTTTAGGACTGAAGATCTTGTAAGTAATTTATTTGCTTGCTTCTATTAAATTATGATTTCATGAACTGTCATAAAACACACACCAAAAGAATTTATTTTTTTAGTAAGAGTAGAATTTTTTTAAACCAGTAGTCTGCTTATTTGCATAATCTTTGTAGCTAGATTCAGTACTGACTCGGAGAGTGTTACCCTCTATGGAAGTCATGTAGTCTTGCTTGTTGCTTTGCCTTTATATGGTGTCATAGCAATATGGCTCTTTTTAATTTAGACCAACATGCCTACTGTACTGCACAGAGAAACATAGTAGTGTTTCTGATGAGAGGGTGTTAATATGATTTTGTTCAAGGCTATAACAGCTTGAATTAGTTTAGTAAAGATGTGTATGATGGTTTTGGGTTTTCTTTCAAGAGTTTTACATGTAGCGCTGAGAGCATGTCAAATACTTTCCCCTCTTGGATCAAACGTTACAGTTAATTGCAGAACAGAATCAATTAGAGGGAGTTTTTTTTACAGTTGGTTGTGTAAATTACTTTAATTGCCTGTTTACAGACAGGCGTGTGTGTGTGTGTGTGTGTGTGTGTGTGTGTGTGTGTGTGTGTGTGTGTGTGTGTGTGTGTGTGTGTGTGT
>JAOTRA010000002.1:8854143-8873273 GCA_026260255.1 Pseudolaguvia tuberculata | reverse complement strand
TTTTTGGACTGTGGGAGGAAACCCACGCAAGCGCGGGGAGAACATGCAAACTCCGCACAGAAAGATCCCGGCCGGGATTCGAACCTTGTTGTGAGGCGACTGTGCTATCCACTAGGCCACCGCGCCGCCTAGTGGTAAACATTTCAAAGCAAATGGCTTTCTAAACAAAGCTCAGGTAATGCTGATCAACACTTCTCAAGGTTTTTGCAGTTTCATCATCTATGTGTAGGATAGCATAACGGACTGGTAGCAGAAAACTCTGAACAGACTGCCAGATCTTATGATACTCTGCTCTGCTGATACCTGCAGTAATGGTCTTTTTTTTTCTTTTTTTTTTTTTTTTTTTTTTTTTTTTTTATACCCCAATATAGAACATTTTTTATGAGAATACCATTGTGTGTGTGATTATGATTTAGGCTTCCATGTAAGGCTGGTATATCGCACAGTGGTGCTGATGGTGTCCTGTTTTTTTTTTTAGGTTCAGTCCTCTGTGGCAGTCGGCACTCCAGATTATATCTCTCCGGAAATCTTGCAGGCCATGGAGGATGGCAAGGGCAAATATGGCCCAGAGTGTGATTGGTGGTCTCTGGGTGTCTGTATGTATGAGATGCTGTATGGGGAAACCCCTTTTTATGCTGAATCTCTGGTGGAGACATATGGCAAGATAATGAACCACAAGGTAAGCTTTTAATGTTTGTTTTTTTAGTGCTGGTTAATTTAAATTAATCTTTAGTCTCCATGTCTGTGGCCTCATTTAGGAGCGATTCCAGTTTCCTGTTAATGTCACAGAGGTGTCTGAGAATGCCAAAGACTTAATCCGCAGACTCATCTGCAGCAGAGAGCACCGACTAGGCCAGAATGGCATTCAGGACTTCAAGCAACATCCTTTCTTTTTTGGCATTGACTGGGACAACATCCGAAACTGTGATGCTCCATACATTCCTGAAGTCAGCAGCCCTTCAGACACTTCCAACTTCGATGTAGAGGATGACTGCCTCAAAAACACAGTGCGAAGTTTTGCATTTCTTATTACAGTCTAGTGTTGCATAGAATCGGGTGATCAATTTACTTAAAGCCTAAAAATTGTTTATTTCTTTTTTCTTTTTCTTTTTGTCTTGGCCAGGAGACAATGCCTCCTCCCTTCATAACAGCCTTCTCTGGACATCATCTTCCATTTGTAGGCTTTACTTACACCAGTCAATGGTAAGCTTAACAATCAACATTCTTCATATTTTCATTACACTATCAAAGTGCTATCTTTCGCCAGGATATTAGAATTCAGAATTTAATTCATTACAGGATACATTACAATAACGATTGTGGAAAATAAAGGTTGATTAATCATATGAGTGTATGGTATATACTTAGCACACTTGTTGGGGAAAGTTTAATGTTTAAGCCAGATGGAGGTTTTAAATTGACCAGTTTTCTTTTACACCGCTATAAAATATCTTATTAATATTTGACTTAACTTCACACACTCTGGGATGTAATCTTCTTCTTTGTCCTTCGGCTGCTCCCGTTGGGGGTTGCCACAGCGGATCCGTGATCCGCACATTCCACTTGGGTTTTACGCTGGATGCCCTTCCTAACGCAACCCTCCCATTTATCCGGGCTTGGGACCGACACTAAGGCTACTCCTTAATGGCTGGGCATTTATGGCCAATTAAGACTAACCAATCCGCCTAATGTACATGTTTTTGGACAGTGGGAGGAAACCGGAGTACCTGTAATATGCATGTTAATTAGGTCCCGGTTATTTTAGGGTGGGGGGGGGGTTTCCTGATGGATGAAACTTTTGGAGACAGTGTATAAAGGTGATGGACTCAAAATGGTTGTTTAATTTTTTTAAATTGACTTGCAAAAACCTTTTTTATTGTACTGCAAATCAAACAAGCTCCGCCATAAACTCTGTTACCAATCGATGTATATTTACAATAAGGATATTTGTACGGTTTACAGTATTTACATGAAGCGGTTAAGATTAATGGATCGACCTAAATAATACTATATTTTGAAAGACTGCTGATGCTCAGCCAAGTATAATAGAATGTTACATGCTTGTTTAGTGTCGGACGTTTTTCTTTTTAAGTTATTAGTTTAAATTGTAGTGAATTTGAAAACCACAAATCAGGTGGAACACATTTGCATGATTTGGATTTATACTCTGGTCTCTGTCTGCCAGCTCTCTATCGGATCGGGGGTGTCTGCGTGAGTCTGCGGCTCCTGTGCAAATGGATGTATGTGTACAGCGCAGCTTGGAGGAGAGTCTAGCTATTGAGGCTTACGAGAGGAGGCTCCGGCGTCTGGAGCAGGAGAAATTAGAGCTCAGCCGCAAATTGCAGGGTTAGTCCTTTAAAAACAAACAGCATAATGTGAGATGCTGAATGTTCAAATAATTGAGTTGATTGATTTGTTTGATTGAAATGTTTCTAAAAATGTGGATTTATTAAAGTGTTAACATAATTAACACTCGCTTATTTATTGTTACCCTACATCTTAGAGTCTACTAAGACTGTGCAAGCTTTGCAGCATGCTGGAGATGCTCCTGTTGCTGCTAACAAGGAGTTTGAGATCCGAGGCCTAAAAGAGGAGATTGAGACTCTAAAGAAGCAGATAACCGGTAATCAAATTGTTCCTGCAATATTTGTCTAACTAAAGCTTGTTTTTGTGGTTGGTCTTTATTCCTTGTTGTCCCTCAGATTCTGGTCAGTCAGATCAGAAATTGGAAAAGGCTAGTGCAACGCGCAAAGATCTGGAGGAATCAGCCAAGCGCCTCAGCTCCATGGAGAAACAGATTAAAAGCATAAAGCAGGAAAGGGAGGCTGTGCAAAAGGTACAGGCTTGGGAACAACTTGTACATTTTACTTCCTATTGCACTACTAAGTTTCTAGTAGTGGATTAGGCATCAGCAAAACCCATATGTTCATTACCTCAACTGGACGCAGTAATTGATCAATAATCACATTAATTACTTTTTGATAGCCCTGTATCTCCATCCTAAAGCTTAACCTGTTTTCATTTCTAGGAACTAACGGAGTCTGCAGAGAAGCTAAAGGCTCAGGGAAAGGACCTTAAGGAGGCAGATAGCCAAAGAAAGTTAGCTATGCAAGAGTTCTCGGAGATGAGTGAGCGATTGACAGAACAGCGCTCGCTAAAACAGCGTCTCTCCCGCCAACTACGAGACAAAGAGGAGGAGATGGATGCACTCAACCAGAAGCTGGAGGTGCTGAGGCTGGATTTGCGCAAAGCAGAAAGAACAAAAAAAGAGGTAGGCAGGATTCAGATTTTTACTCTTTAACAGTCACATTAATAGTGTTTTGTCAGATCTGTCAAAGACATAATGAGACATGCTTGTTGATTTGCATCAGTTGGAAGCTCAGGCAGAGGAGTGTGCGTTAAATGCCCAGAAAGAGAAGAAGCTGAGGGAGCGCAGTGAACAGTACAGCAGACAACTGGAGGAGGAACTGGCAACAGTGAAGGTTTATAAAACCTACTTTCGCTTCCACAATGACTCTTGTATCAGTGTGACAAGTTACTTGAATGAATGGTGTCTTCAATCTAATCTCTGTGTACCAGATCTGCATATGGAATTTAAAACTGCAAAGAAAACTGTCTTTAAGAATCCATTCTAAAGCTCTATAAAAAATTTTTGTAGATTGTTTCATTAAATATGTGAATTACTGGTTACATGAATTTTTATTCATGCGAAAGTAGTATGCACGTTTGGGCTAGTCGAATTTGGCAAAAATGACAGAGAAATAAATATGCTGTAACTGGGGTACTTGGAGACCTTTTGGATATGTAATAATTTATGTTGTGTTTTCTGGTATAGCAAAAGCAGGCTGGACGTTCCCCAGCTGCAGGAGACACCGAGCAGGACCAGGAGCTCACTAAGGTGCGTGCTGATTTGGAAAAGAAGACTGTGTTTTATGAGGAGGAGCTTACTCGCCGTGATGTCCAACATACTAATGAGTTAAAAAGCCTGAAGAAGGAGCTCCGTGATGCTGAAGCTCAACATTTATTTTTAAACAAGGAAATAATGATGTTAAAAGACAAGCTGGAGAAGACTCGCAGAGAAAGGTAAAGCACTGATGTCACAACCCCTTGAGGCTACGAAATATTGTTTTAGTTGTTAGTCAATAAGTTTAAAATCTATAAGTGTATTACAGGGTTAATGACATGCCATGCCAAAATCAGCAAGCCGAATATGTCCATTCATATCCAATAGAATGTTGTCTGGCTTGATGTCTCTGTAAGAAAAAAAAGATTTAATTTAGAAATAAACAAATATTGGATTATTAATATAGAGAAGTAATAACTGAGCTACCGAGCAAGGCCCTTTACCCAATTAAAAATTAAATAATAAGAATGTTAGTAAGTATAACTTGGTAACTTTATTTTAAGGAAATTTAAATTTAATATCAGTAAAACAGGGAAAGCCATTTTTTTTCTCCACAGTCAAAGTGAACGAGAGGAGTTTGAAACTGATTACAAACAAAAGTATGAGAGGGAAAGAGTTCTGCTGGTGGAAGAAAACAAGAAACTCTCAAGTGAACTGGATAATGTAAGTCTTCTTGCGTATGTTTGCACTGTTGTGACTGGAAAATGCAGAAGTTTACTTATCTTACCATTCACACATCAATTTCATATTACCAGATTGTAAATTTAGACAATAAGTTTTTTCCCCTCAAGGTTATAATGAATCAGGTTATGCTTAGGAGCTTGACTAATTGTAATGCTAGACTAAAAAGAGTTTTTAAAAAAATATATAGTTCTTAAGCATCATGTCATTTGCTAGATTTTCCAGACAGGCAAACACTTACTGGAACACCTGGAAATGTGTATAGAGTCTTTACATGTTTATAGTGTATGACGCACTTCCCATTTAACAGTCTCTATATTTAACAGTCAGGGACATTCTGGCATCAGTTAGCCTGGCTGCTACAGCAACAAAAGCCCAAAGGCTGTTAAAATAAAATTAAAATATCTTACCTGCACTTTTAGATGGTCTTCCCCTCTCAATCCAACACGGGAACTCCGCTCGATCCAACGTTGTACATTTTATCACTGTATAATACACATAATTAACACAACTTTTCTTGTTAATCTAACTTTACTTGATTTAATACAGAATAGTTATTAATAGTTATTGGTGTTTATCTGTCATTTCTCTGTTGTTTAGTTGATGATTTCATATCAGAAGGTGAACAGCAATCACAAGCAGCTGGAGGAAGAAATGAGAGAGCTGGCTGATAAGAAAGAGAGTGTTGCCCACTGGGAGGCTCAAATATCAGAGATCATACAGTGGTGTGTGTGTGACCCGCTGAAAGAGAACTCTTTATTTGGCTGGCTTACCAGTTCAGCAAATGTTTTATAAATACTTACTATTTTATGTGATCTAATATTCTTGAGTTGAAAATATTTAAAATGGTTAAACTGCACTCCACAGGGTGAGTGATGAGAAAGATGCTCGTGGCTATCTCCAGGCTCTGGCTTCAAAGATGAATGAAGAGTTGGAGGGCCTAAGGAACACCAGTCTTGGCGCTCGCTCTACGGTAGTTTATCTGTCTTACTTGAAACCTTTCACTTTTAAGTAGTTGTTAATTAATTATGTTAATAATATAAGAAGTGTATATTTGCCAAAGCACGGAATTTGTATTTTTGACAGGACATGCCATGGAAGATGCGACGGTTGGCAAAGCTGGACATGTCTGCCCGTCTGGAGCTGCAATCTGCACTGGACTCTGAGATAAAAGCCAAACAAACCATCCAAGATGAGCTTAACAAAGTGAAAGCTGCAAACATGGCCACTGATTGGTAAATCTATTGTCTACTCTAGAATGTAATGTAATGTCTTTGGGGATTATGGGTAGAAGCCAAGCCACTATTAAATAGAATGCTGTATATGTTTATTTAATTAGTTGCCATATTTTGTTTCCTACCTTTATGCTAGATGTCTAAAATGGTATTAGACATTTGATCAGCATTTAGATGTTATTTTCTATTGTTTAGCAAACTCCAGGATTCTGAGAAGAGAAATCAGGATTTACAGGCAGAGATTGAGAGGCTGAAGCGAGAAACAGAAGAACTACGTTTATCCAAGGGTAAAATCTTTCAATGTCCAGCAAAAGAATAATGTTCACTGACATATTGATTTATTTTACTTCATACATTTTGTATGTATTTTTAATGAAATCTTGTTCTCTGTTTTGTAGGTGTAAAGCATCAAGATTCCCAAAACTCCTTCCTAGCATTCCTCAATACCCCAACGTCTACTGTGGAACAATTAGATGTTAGTGCAAATAAACATCTTGGGATTATCTAAATCTAATTAAATATAAAATAATCTTATCTCATTAACTTTTTCCTTCCATTTAACTCGTCAACTATTTTTTTTTCTCCAAAATGTTTGAGACATACACTACAATTTTTCTATTACTGGTTGTATTATTGACATGATCTACTCTTGAATTTTATTTTTGTGTATATTTTAAAGCGCACTCCTGCCTGTGGTCAAGTCAGCAAAGGCAGACATGTAAGCTCCTGGTTTGTTTTGCTGGTGTGTTGGGTGCAGTGAATAATTAGTTTTTGGTTTTCTTTGTATCTTCTCTGTGGTGGTAATGCATGTCTTTACATTACACTAATGCATGGCTCTGGATTTGCACCTGGGTATTTTTGGAATTTTAGTGTGATGATGATGATGATGATGATGATGATGATGATGTATGTTGTGCTCCATGCTGATGAGGTTCTCACCTCATTTATGTTACATATCTTCCCAATATTTAAAATTGTTGTGGCATAAAAGGTTCAATTAGTTTTTTATGGGATAGCATGCATTTTTGGCATGGTGTTGGGTTCAAACCATTTAAGGCATGAGTTATTTTGTTTCTTTTTTGTTGTTGTATATTATGCACAGTATTTCAAAATTTGTGGACACTTCACCATCTCATACAGTATATGTGCTACTATTTCATTAAATAACATTATTTATTTTTGTTCTAGTGTGAGGTCTTTAAAGACACGTTTTTGTTTTTCAATCTTGGAATGTTGGAATAAATCGGGAATGGGGCATTCAGAATGCATGCGTAAATGTGATGGTCAGGTATCCACATACCAGATACTGTATTTATTGAAAATCATGAAATATTTATTTAACTTGTTAGATAAGCAATAGCCACAGTATTTTTTGCTCTTTGGGTTAAATTTAGCACAGGTCAAATTTGACATTTTGGAATTTATGATTTCTTTCTACAAACATGTTTGGTAAATATCTATATCTCATGTACATTGTTTGTCATATAAGCATTATTCGTATGGATAAAATAAATTAAGATTTGGCAAACATTTTACATTAAAAAAAAAAAAAAATATATATATATATATATATATTAGGTTAAGATTTAATTCATTTGCTCAGGTTTGCAGTGTTGGGAAGGTAACTTTGGAAATGTAATCGGTTACAGATGACAAATAACCCTATTTAAAATGTAACAAGGATTTAATAAAAGTAATGTTTTACATTTAATTACTCTTTGACTATATAACATTTTCTAACAAATATTTTTAATCTAAATCAATTGGCAGACCAAACCAAACCAGAGAACCAAAAGATTTGGAATAACACCACTTTAATAAACTGCGTTGTGCAAATTAGCAGCAAATCGAGGAATTATTGAATAATAATAAAGAACGTATTCGGTTATAAACATTTGTCATCTTTGTAATTTTCACAAGTACCTATTATACAAATTACTGGTGCATGTCATTTTTAATAAAATTCCTTAACGCTGTAACATTTCTTAACAACTAGTTACTGCCCAACACTGTGTATTAAAAGGATTTGGATTTGTGTCTGGCTAATCACTATCTCTGCCCCTTTAGATTGACTCCATTGACAATTTTAGCTTGTCAAACACGCCGTCTCGTGATGATTATCTCAAGTCCCAAGCTGTATCGCATTCTCGTTCTCCTTCCAGCACCAGTGACCTGGAACCTTTAGAGGTGCTTTTGTACAACACGTACACATGTGGAATAGTGAAGCATGATGACTCTTATGTTCCAATAATACTAATAAAATGTTTTATCCTTTCAGCCAATAGATTATCCCCACAGAGGTACACAGACGCCTACTATGCGATCAGGAGCGTTCAGCTCAGGGTTTTCCACACCAAAGGTATTACACTTTGTAACTAATATTTTGATCGCTTAAAATAACATATATGCTCAACCTCTGCAAAACATCTTTCATCTCTAAGCATCATTCATCTGGAAACATCTTTCATTTGTAACAGTAGTCATTTTGCTTCATATTTATTATCTTTAGCCTTTTATTAAATGATGATCAAATATTTTTCTTTGTTTTTTTGTTAGTTTAGTGAAAATGTATTATTTATAAATGTTTCTGTCTCACTTGCAGCCAAAAGCTCATCAATTTGTAGTAAAGTCCTTTAATGCTCCCACTAAGTGTAACCAGTGCACTTCTCTGATGGTGGGACTCATCCGACAAGGCTGCATATGTGAAGGTGATCATATACCCTCTATGATAAAATAAATTACATTAAGAACTTTGACAGATTTCATGTACCTGCTCTTTCTGCTTTCCTGCAGTCTGCAGTTTCTCCTGTCACGTAACGTGTGCAGACAAAGCGCCTGCAGTTTGTCCTATACCACCAGACCAAACGAAAGGTCCACTCGGTATTGACACACTGAAAGGCATTGGCACAGCTTATGAGGGTCATGTTAGGGTAAGAAGTGCTGCTATCATCATTTAATGCTAATAAAATAATTCACTGTATAGTGTGGGTTTTATATCATTATGATCACCTTTTAGGTGCCTAAGCCTGCGGGGGTGAAGAAAGGCTGGCAGAAGGCCCTTGCCGTTGTGTGTGACTTTAAGTTGTTCCTCTATGAGCTTGCAGAGGGCAAGGGTGCACAGCCCAGTGTTGTGGTTAGTCAGGTCATCGACATGAGGTCAGTCATTGTTGCTAGACTGCTAAACTGTCCCTAATGATTTTTGCCTGATTTTACATGCAGTGTTTCAATTCTTAATTTACAGTGTTAACTGCTTTATATTAGTATTAAATGCGGCAGGATATTTCTGTAGTGTTAAGCGTGTTCTTAATGTTAATCGGTTTAAGGATAGTCTGTTCTGTAAATATAATTTTTTAATACAAATAAAATTTACTTTGTAGAAATAGGTATTCCCTTAAGTAGTTTATTTGTCATTAGTCAACAGACCAACATACCAAGACCAATAGTTGCAAAATAAAGTCAAGGTCAAATCATTATCATATTTCAGAATAATGGTTTGGATTAAATTGTTTATAAAACATTTGGCCACTTGGGATAGCTATCCCTCAATGGAAAAACCAAAATGCATTTGAGACCGATATGAATCCACTCTCCAAACCACTTCAGAAGGTACAAGTCTAAATAAATCACATAAATCAGCGCTTGTCTGGTACCATATGTGTTTCTCATATCTTGTTAAGAGGCACATCCGAACGGAGATGAGTGAGCCTCTTCAAAAGCTGAATATCCTGTCTTCTTCTGTAAAAGATACCAGCACTTTTTTCCCACCAATGTTAACTCATCTTCATACACTATATGGCCAAACGTTTTCTGTCACCTGCATTGACTCGCATATGAAATTAATTGACATCCCATTCCTAATCCATAGGGGTTTAATGTGACATTGGTCCATCCTTTGCAGCTATAACTGCATAAACCTTGTGGACAGCTTTATCAAAAGAGTTGAATAGTGTGTGTATGGGAATTGTTTTGCACATTTGTGAGGTCACACTGATGTTAGGCCAGTCAAGTTCATCCTCACCAAACTCTCATCTATGTCTTTATGGACCTTCCTTTATGCACTGGTGCACAGTTCCGTTGGAAGAGGAAAGGACTAGCTTCAAAATGTTCCCACAAAAGTTGGGAGCAAAGAATTGTCCAAACTGTCTTGGTATGCTGAAGCATTCAGAGTTCCTTCCACCGGCCAAGCCCAGCCACTGAAAAACAAGCCCACATCATAAACCCCTCCACCAATCTTTACACTTGGACAAGTCTGAGTTTGCCGGTTGCCATGAGAACAGTACTTGTTTGACTGCATTGTGCCACCAGATTTCTAGATAGAGAAGCACGATTCATCAATTCAGAGAACACGTCTCCACTGCTCTAAAGTCCAGTGTCTGCGTGCTTTAGACCACTGCATCCGACGCTTTTCATTGCACTTGATGTACGGCTTAAATGCAGCTGCTATACCGCGGAAACCTACTCTATGAAGCGCTATGTGCACTGGTCTTCGGCTAATGTGAAGGCCACATAAAGTTTGGAGGTCTGTAGTGATTGACTTTCACAATATGTGCCTCAGTATCCTCTGACCCCTCCCCATTAGTTTACGAGACCTACCACTTTATGACTGAGTTGCTGTTCCCAAATACTTCCACGTTCTTATAATACAGCTGACAGACTTTTGGTGTGTAATCATTTTTGTTTCCTTTTCAACTGCACTTGCAAACTCAAATAATACATTAATGGTGGCTTCCATTTCAGATCAGCAAAAATATGTATTTGGGATTAGAAGATCAGATTCATATACGTTTTGAAACATTTATGTGGCCAAGTGTAAACGGAATCATTTTGGAAAAATTTAATTAGACATCCATTCAGAAAATTTGTAATGTTAACAGTTGCTAATGGGCATTTAGTGTACATTGTTAACATAATACATTTATTTGTAATGATTATCTGTTGCATTTTTATTAAAAAAAGGTTTCTTTCTATAGAGATGAAGATTTCTCTGTCAGCTCAGTGCTAGCATCTGACGTCATCCATGCTAGTAGGAAGGATATTTCCAGTATTTTCAGGGTAAGTAAAATCCTTGGTTTATGTTTGTTTAATTTTAGGGTGTGTTCACACTTGTGTCCTTCCAACCGAACTCTGGCGCAGTACGATTGATGCATGTATGCAACACTGACAAACTATATCTGACTTTCACAAGGTGCTAGCAGGATTATTTGATTTTGAAAGTAGAAAAAAAAATCACTGACCTTACTCCACAGCAGCTTGTGTTAGTAGGTCAATCATATGATTGAGCATAATTCACTTTATTGCTATGAATAAATACTTTAAAAAATATATATATTTGGAGGATTACACACTTTCCTCACATACCTTTTTGAAGAAGCACAGCATCAAATTGTTAGTTCTATTCCATTCATTATTTGTCTCGGTTACAATGACAGAAAATAAAAACTTTTTATCGGTTACCTCCATTTCAGGTTACAGCTTCTCAGCTCTCTGCATCTGCCAATAAAAAGTGCTCCATCCTGATGCTAGCTGACAGTGATCAGGAAAAGAATAAGTGGGTGGGACTGCTAAATGAGCTTCATCGTCTCCTAAAGAAGAACAAGTTAAAAGAGCGTGCTGTTTATGTTCCTAAGGAAGCTTATGACTGCACCTTGCCTCTTATCAAAACTACCCAGTCTGCTGCTATTATAGGTGCTTTTCCACCCAATGATGTCTCTAAACTTTATGTAACATTTATAATGTAGGAAAAAAATTCACACTAATTTCTCTATTGTTATTTTCAGATCATGAAAGGATTGCCCTGGGCAATGAGGAGGGACTGTATGTTATTCATGTCACCAGAGATGGTAATCCTCTTGTTATGCATTAATGAAATAATAATGCATGAAAAGCTGTGTTGTCATAATTTAACTTTTTCTGACATTTTTTTTTTTTTTTTTACAGAAATAATTAAAGTAGGGGATAATAAAAAGGTCCACATGATTGATCTGATTCCCTCTGAGCAGCTGCTAGCTGTTATCTCTGGTCGTAACCGCCATGTTAGACTATTCTCCATGGCGGCCCTGGATGATCGGGACTCAGACTTCTATAAGCTTCCTGAGACTAAGGGCTGTCAGACGTTGGTGTCTGGCACGGTGAAGCATGGTGCTCG
Source organism: Pseudolaguvia tuberculata (assembly GCA_026260255.1). NCBI lineage: Eukaryota > Metazoa > Chordata > Actinopteri > Siluriformes > Sisoridae > Pseudolaguvia > Pseudolaguvia tuberculata. The sequence continues at coordinate 8,861,308 of JAOTRA010000002.1, read as the reverse complement.
CCCCTGGTTGTGTGTTGCCATGAAGCGACAGGTTATCTGCTACGAGCTGAACAGGGGTAAAACACGGTACCGTAAGCTGCGGGAGCTACAGGTACTCGGAGTGGTACAGTGGATGGCTCTACAGGGGGATAAGCTCTGTGTAGGTTACCAGGCTGGATTCCTACGCTACAACTTGCAAGGAGACGGGCCTCCTACTAGCCTGCTTCACCCCGAGGATCACACCCTGGCTTTCATAGGTCATCTGGGCTTGGATGCTCTTTGTGCTGTAGAAATTTCCAGCAAAGAGTTACTCCTGTGTTTTAGCAGCATTGGTGTATATGTCGATTGCCAGGGTAGACGCTCACGCCAGCAAGAGCTTATGTGGCCAGCTGTGCCAACTGCTTGTTGTAAGTGGCATCAACATCATAATCAGTGACATTGGTCCCTTATAAATGCATTCTTTTGAACAGACAATCTGTTATTATTTTCTTCCATTGCAGGTTATAATGCACCTTACTTATCAGTGTACAGTGAGAATGCCGTAGATGTGTTTGATGTAAACAGTATGGAGTGGATCCAGACAATTCCTCTGAAAAAGGTACATTTGTAATTATTGTAAGATCACATAAATATTTGTCTTTAAGGTTAATGTAAAGAAAAAAAAAAAAAGCTTTTCTATTTTAAGCTATAACTTTAAATCTGTGTTTTCAGTAAAAGTAACAATTTACACTCCTGCTGTATTCTTAAACAGACCTGTATGTTTTGGATGATTTGTTTAGGTTCATCCCCTGAACACAGACGGCTCATTAAACGTACTGGGGTTGGAGACAGTGCGTCTAATTTACTTTAAAAATAAAACAGCAGGTATGTGCCGTGTATAAATCTTTGGATTGTTGAGATTCATCAATGTTTGAATGTTAGTCTTGTTATAATACTTCTTTCATGAATACTTTTCAATGAAAATTAACTGTTGCATAAAATCTAAAGGCTTTTCATTAAAATGTTTTATCATTTAAAGTATTAACCATTGTCCTAGGCCACGTTTACACTGCACATATCAACTGAACCGATTCCGATATTTTTCATTCAATGTGGCACAGATCAGATACGACTGTTGACCACGTAAGCAAGGAAAGGACATGGTTTCCAATATCTTCAGATCAGATTCAGGCCTCAATCGTTTGTGATACTAAATCGGATATGTGCGTTAACTGATCAGACGTTCACCTGTCAATGCAAGTTGAAATATATTAAATAAGCAATTTTATTTATTTATATGGATATTTATCAATTTTGGTTTATTGAAACAAATATTTGAGCTCCAGATCAGAGGCAGTTTTAAGTTTTTTTTCTCTGAGAGAGCCTTTAAATGTGATGCAAAACCAACATAGTGAACCATTTCATCTTGGTCTATTTCATTAACTGATTCATGTGCAGTTTTTACTTCCTTTTCCGGTCAGTACATCCACCCTGGGTTATTTAGAGAATTTATTTCGAGTGTAAGATGTGAATTCATAGCTTTCTGTAGCTTAACCTGGTAAATTCCAGTCAGCAGTTTATGATATGGTTTAGGCCGGCCATAGTGTATTTTGAATTATGCAGTCAGTTGAAGGTCACTGTGCAGACATTTTCAAATTGAGATGTAATATCTTCATATCCTTTGTTTCAGTCACAAACATGCACAAAAGACCTTTAAGTAATCCCAGGAAATTGTTGTATGGTAGTGTAAACACAAAATTACATCATTGATTACATCTTCAATCATATAATTTTATAACCGGCACCAGATTATTATATTTCATGCTTAATTTATCCCACACTGTTCACTGGCTAGGAAGTTGAAATCTGTGCTAATGTCATTTTGGATAATGTTCTGTTTTACAGAGGGAGACGAACTGGTGGTTCCAGAGACGTCTGATAACAGCCGGAAGCAGATGGTGCGCAGTATGACAAGCAAACGTCGCTTTTCCTTCAGAGTGCCAGAGGAGGAGAGGCTGCAACAAAGAAGGTAAAGAAAACATACAATACACGTCTACCAGCGCGTATAGTGAAGTAATCGGATACGAATCTGAAAAGAACATCACCCCAGTTATGTCCCCAGTATTTATAAATGATACGCATCTCATCCCCTCTGTTTTTCTCTGTTGATTTGATTGTGTTCTTTTATGGTTTAGAGAGATGCTTAGAGATCCTGAGATCAGGAATAAGTTGATATCAAACCCAACAAACTTCAACCACGTTGTTCATATGGGTCCTGGAGATGGGATCCAAATACTTAAAGACCTGCCAATGGTAAGATAAAAAAAAAAAATCTTTATTCTTTCTGAATCTCTTCTTTTCACTTTTATTTTGTTTTGCATATTTTTGTCTTTAATTATCTTTTATCTGAATTAGTTGCTTCTTTATTTCCTTCAATTTCTCAACTTTTCTATTTCACCCCATTGGTCTCATTCTGTCCTTACTCTTGTGCTGTAGCCCGGTTCTCCTCTCCCTTCTCCCTGCCTTCGTCTCATCTCCACCCCCACCAGCTTTGAGCATGTCTATCACATGACTGTCACCTCTGCTGACAACTTCCTGTCCCAGGATTCCTTTCTTTCCTCTTACTCTCCATCCCTAAGCTCTGCTCCTGGGACCCCTGCTTCTATCTGCTCTCTGGTAGGACCAGGGATGTTACATCATTCATCATCCTTTATTTCATACAACCCATTATTTACAGAGCTGCATTAATTATAACAATAAATCTGACACATGAAACAATGTCCTTACACTTACACTCCTTACACTTTTGCATTTTGGGTAGATAAACTTTAATTTAAATTATCAACAAGCCAAACATGCACAATTTAAACAGACATTTTAGTTTGTCCCCATATTAGGTTTCTTAAAAACGTGGTTGGTTTTAAAGCAGATATAAAACTTACAATTGATTGTGTATTAGTAAAGTGTATATATGTATTTTTTGTGTAGAATGTGCGTCCTCAGGAGAATAGGAATGTATTGGGCGGCTCTGTCAGTATCCCCTCTATAACCAAGGCTAGACCTGAACCAGGCCGCTCCATGAGCGCCAGCAGTGGCCTTGGTGCACGTAAGTACTGACAGTAAAACTATAATAAGAAACTATAAAATTCACATCCAAAATAGAAGAAAGTTCCGGTTTTTCATTCACTGTTGGAGTAGAAATAACATTTTATTTTCTACATAGGTTCATCCTCGCAGAATGGCAGTGCTCTTAGAAGAGAGTTCTCCAGTGGCAGTTATGGCTCCAGCAGACGACAGGCGATGGCATCACCGTCCGAGGGCTCGCTGTCATCCGGAGGAGGCATGGAGTGTGCAGGTGATGCCCCGCTGTCCCAGTTTGACAGAGAGGTGAGAACTTGAAGGAAATCCTTTTAAATGTTTAATACTACAGATAAAACTATTAAAATTTATACTATTAAGCAGAACACATTGCTTGCCAAATATATTATACAAATTTTTTGGTTTGGTTTATATAATTTATGGGGTTGCATTTATTTATGGAATCTATACGACTTTCAGAAAGCTGGGAAAGGTAAAGCACATGGCTTTCTTTATAGTCATTATAATCTACAAGTACAGGAGTGGAGGAGGAGAAGGGGGGGTCATTTAGAGTAGTGATAGACTATGGTGAAACATATGTTGTGTTAATTAGCTGTATCAGTGTTTTACACAGCACTAGTAAACACAATCATGAAGCTTTTAATCATTTTAATTACATTCAGGGAAACCCGTGTGTTTAACCTGTGTACACTGTGATTGTTTAACAATCAGGGACAAGCTGATTTCAAGTTCATTTACATTTCAGACATTATCTTTGATTGTAAATCGGCTTTGAGACAGTGACCTTAGAATATCTGTGCAGTTATTAACATACATGCACCACATGCAGAGCTGACTGGCTGAAATCAAAGATTTAATGTCCTGCTTTACAGCTCACAGCACCAGATCCCGATTTCCTGTGGCTGTAATCAGTTTCATTATTATTATTATTATTACAGTCCCACTTTCTAGTTACCAGATTGTTGTTTTGACATTTTTTATTTGTTCCCTGTTTTATGAATACTACCTTGAGCAGAGATGTTCAAGTCCAACAACAATTGTGTAAATCTTCTTTTTCAATTCTTTAGGATTCTGATTCACCAAGACATTCTACAGCCTCCAACAGCTCCAACCTCAGCAGTCCACCAAGTCCTTCATCCCCACATAAAAGCAAGACTCACTCTCTAGAGCGTAGTGAGCAGCCAGGTTGGGAGTCCTGAGGGCAGTACCAGACATTTATCCTACTCATCCTGCTTTCTGGAACCCAACCCCACCACACCCCAGGACATAACCATGACTTAAACCTCTGGTATACACAGACGAGCAGGAATGACTCTGATTCACTACATATGTGTGACGTGTGTGATTTTGTTCACAAACGCACATCATTGCGACTACATTTGATTACAGCCTTTGTTGCAAAGGTTTTATCTCCCATGAACAATATTATAAACGTTGTATTTTAGGAATAATGTAAATGGCTATACTTTAAACAGAACCACTAAATACACTCGTCACCCTTTTCTTAAGAGTAAAATAAGTCAGCGCACCATTCAAAGCTGAAATAGTTTTTAGCAACCATTTAACGCTTGGAGACATTTGTCACATGAAGACAAGTTCGTTCTCTGCATCAGCGCTACGTTTAAGCCGACCTCTGCACTCCGGGGACCTGCAGCTCTCGCACAGCTAAACCTCAGAATACACTAGAACGATTGAAATAATGTACATAAAGTTTAAGAGTAGAGTATAATATATTATTTAAAAAAAAAAAAAGAATAACACTATTGTCAAACATGACCGCTAACTTCAGTCAGTCAACAATTTAAAACATTAAAATTCAGCTATGATTGATTTTAGCTTTATTTAATTAGAATATCAACGTCCACTAAATCTGCCTTGATATTTTTTATTTTTATTTTTTAATAAAATAACTATCATGTCCAATATTTAATAGAAAATTCCAGACTTATGCATGCACACTCCGATGTGTAGAATTACTCTTCAGACTTTATTAATACAGAAACACAGGCTTTTACTTAACTACTTTTACACAAGATGAATGTATCAAGAAAAAAACACCCCTACTGGCGCTTTCTTATTCCCCGCCTACGTCAGTCTGCTTCATTCCTTTCTTTACTGGAGCAATAATGCTGTTTCCAAAGATTTTCTTTGTTTTGTTATTATTTGTTGAATTTTATTATTTTATATTTGGTTTGTTTTTAGGACTCATACCAAACATATCCTGGGTGTAGATATATATACACACACACACACACACACACACACACACATACGTTATAGTGTGATCTGTACATTATCATGGGTCTGACCAAACTAAATTTACTGCTGTGTGAGACGTTCACAAAAACATAATCCGCTTTAAGATTCCGAGTGTTTCTCCTAATCCGGGAGTTATCAAGGGCTTTGCCGTAATCACTGGTGCGTTTATCTGTTGCTCCCATTTTATTACTTTTAATAATAACAGTGAGAGATGGGACTGGACTGGGTGGTGGGGGATTTTTATTCCTATATAAAATTACAGGATGTAAAAGTTACAGTTAATTAACAATCATTTTAGAGTTCAGGTATTGTGCTTAGTTTAGACTGTCAAGCACCGGAAGCTTTTTACCTCAAGTTTACAAGGCGGGACATCAATCATAGCTCACTTTCCAACAGAAGCAGCTTTCTGTACTGTAGCACTCATTCCAAACCGGATTATTTTATAGGATTATTTGTTGGGGGGGGGTATTTACGAGTCTTGTTTTGTCAAATGAACACATAACTGATGTCGGCAAGTTTAAAGCTTTTAAATGAACTTTTGTGATAATTCCAAGTTGGATATCTGTAAGGGTCCATTAATCAACAGCACTCGATGCTGTTCTACCAATCCACAAGTTACGCAAGTTCCACACTTCAGGATTTCTTTACACACTTAACAAATGAGTTAACAAATAGGTTTTCAATGTAAAAGCACATCTTTACATATGGACGATGCTAAAGTATGTCTATTTACATTGTGTAAATATAAATTAGTTTGAAATGATTCTATTGCATAATGTCACAGTTCAGACACCGTTCAATTTTCCTCCACTAGTATTTAAGGCATTTTAAAATTTCTAATTTTATCCATATTGCAGATCTAAAGCAAAACACCAACCTCTTGATTTGATGTAATGAGAGACAGACAGCAAATGGGAAGTTAATCTACTTTCTACACTGGAGTTTCCTGCGTCAGTATTACACGCACAGTATCACTCAGTTTAACCAACAGATTCACTGTGGAATGTTATCTTAACTTGCTGCGTGTGCTATTGTTTGAGATGCTAATAACACTATTAGGTTGTCATATTTATTCCTTATCGCAGAGAGCATTCGCCTTGTGGAATTTGAGGCTATAACGGATTAAATGTTTGTCTAAGCAGGAGAACAGGAAACCTGTTGGAGATGTTACTCAGGTATGTTAGAACCAATGATTTATTTTATTACCGTGTGTCCTAGAGAAACAGCAGCAGATAAACCCAGGCAGCTGTTTTTGACTGTCTTCCGGGGGTTATTTTAGGACTGTTCGTTGTCGTGTAGGTCAACACAAGAGGGAGAGGTGCCTTAACTGAACTCGGAGGGGGAGAATGGAGACTGATTTGAATATAGGGAACTGATGGGGAAGTGAAAACTGTGTAAGGATTTTACTCTGCCTTGTTTAATACAGCTTTTTTCATATCACATCCTAATTGTTTTGTTTTGTAAGAATATGTACAGTTTTGCATGTCAAGTTTATTCACTTTATAATTGAAGGCTGGATTTTCCAACAGTTTTTATCATGTTATTGATCTGTGTAGTGTGGACACATGGGATGTAAACAAGAAAACCACATTGTTTTGGGGTTGTGGTTTTTTTTTTTTTTTGGCACATGCTTATTTAAGGTGGAACGTCATTGAGTTTCTATTTAATTAGCCCACCACTCTTTTCACATTGAGAACTCGTATTCTGACTGACTAATTTCAATAAAATGGGGGAACTGTTACAAAACCTGTTACTTATTCAATTCAATTCACTTTTATTTGTATAGCGCTTTTTACAATAGTTATTGCCTCAAAGCAGCTTTACAGAATGAATGATGAGTTTGTCCCTG
>JAOTRA010000002.1:8832655-8848950 GCA_026260255.1 Pseudolaguvia tuberculata | reverse complement strand
TATTTTATCTAACTGACGATCCGCATCTGGTCGAGCTGAGATGTACAGCTGTGTGTCATCAGCGTAACAGTGGAAGTTTACATCATACTTACGGATTAAGTTCCCGAGTGGGAGCATATATAGTGAAAAAAGTAGCGGACCGAGCACCGAGCCCTGGGGAACACCACACTTAAGCTGTGAGAGCGTTGAGTGGTCGCCATTTAAATCTACGAACTTATGAGCTCTCTCTCGCTCTCTTTTTTTCTGGACAGACTTTGTGCAGTGATGTTTTGTAATTTCTTGTCCAGAGCAACATATAAAAAGTGTTTCGAGTCACAACATGGAACAGATCAAAACTGGTTCTATAGATCAAAGTGCAATGACGCAAAAATAACTGTTAGAGCAGCAGGGATTCTTTTTCATTAAGTGTTGAATCAGGTGTGATTCCTATTGTTCATTTACTGGGGATATAAATAATTAAATATTATACTACTACTTTTATAATACTTTTTTCCTGTATAGCAGAAAAGCAAAGTTTAAGTCCGGGAATAATTGATGTACACCAGAAATCTGTAATCACACAAACAAACATCGACAGTCTCAAGCTTTTGAGGAAAATTTAATTTGTTGCATATATACCAGTTTTTCTACATTGAAAAATTAATCGGTGTAAATTATTCCAAAACATTTCCCATGAATAGATCAGAGAAAGAACCACAGCATTTACCAGCAGTTTAATTTTTGTAAAAAAAAAACAAAAACGAGAAAGCAGAATGAACAGCTAATTCCAGTTAAAGTGCTAAATCCTCCTCCATCTACACAAATCTGGCGTCTCTACAGCACAGACAAAACATTACACATGAAGCATTTCACCTTCATTAAAGACTGAGAAGGCAAAGAAAGCAGAGTTTGGCAGTATTGGCCATTAAAGCGTGTTCAGATTTACAGATCGCAGGTCCACGGTCACATTTTCAGGCACTAAATACCACAACGAAAGTTCACTGTTTCAACAGAGAAACACCAGAAATGAGCGACTATTTCACCAGCATCACTCAATGCAACTGAGGAACATCAAAGAAACTTCAAACAGTTTATGTACCGATTATAAATAAATATTTAGTTCTGTATTGGGAAAAAAAACAATTTTTGCAAACAGACATGTTTACGGAGAACATTGCATAAAGTAGTGAACAGAAACATCAGGCTCTGTGTGTGTGTGTGTGTGTGTGTGTGTGTGTGTGTGTGCGCGCGCGCGTACCATTTGCTTCTGTTTTTATTTCTAAATTGGTCACCATGGGTATCGGTGGTGTGCAGGAACTACATATACAGTGTGTTTTACATTCACAAGGTCTAAATCTCTAAAGGTTTTCTTCCTTGTGGTGTTTCAGAGCTGTGAAAAGTTTTCCACTTGAGTGTGAACTTAGGGATGATGAGGTAGTCTGATACAGCAGAGAACGCAATAGTGAGGTTAGTAATATATGCAGTAACATCCAGACGGCAGGAGCTGTTGAGGGTAAAATCCTTTACTTTCTTCAGTCTCTTACATAGTGGTAATTTGTTGTTCTGAATATTTAGATAAAGGGGAATTGAGTGCTTGAACTGAAAAGCTAAAGATATAAAGCTCTTCACTCTGTGGAAGCCCCACCTTCCTATAGTGTACAATGAGAAACATTCTTGCAGTCCGTCAGCAGGGGGCAGAGTGATTCATTATTTACTGACATGCATTATCAAATGGTCAGAGCTTAAAATAGGAAATGGACTATGACTGGAGATGTTCTATTCTCACCCATGGATATGCTGTACACAAAACAGTGTACTCGCTCGAGTAGTGTTCACATTAATCCTGTCCATCTGTCTGTCTGTCTCATGTTCCAGTGTGTTAGAAGTCCACGCTGAGTGTGAAGTGAGTGTATATTAAACTGTCTGGTGATTACGCGCTCGCGCCATCTTCCCCCGCCACATGATTTTTGTTGGCACCGTGGGTTATATTTGTAGTTGGAGGATAACATAAGTCCCGCACGCTGCTATGTCGTGATTGGCTGTGGAGTTGGTGGAGACTACTGTGATGGGACAGCTGCTCGTTGAGGCGGGGCATGCTCCCGTAAGGTGGCCGCTCCTTGATGCCTCTGTGGCTGGTGGGGGTGAACCTGAAGGATGAAAACAAGAAAGAGAACAGGAAACTTGAAGCTTTTTATAAACACAGTATGTGCGCACTCAATAGTACAGGTCTGGACAACACACAGCTGTTACACTTGTTTTTATGACCTCTGGCAGGTTTCAGCTCCGAACCTGCAGACTTTTACAGAAGAAAAAGGAAACCAGTGGTAAATAAATCCAATGGATGTGATGGATCGATAGTTTTTGTCAGGTAGCATTGCACATGGATCTCTTGAAGTACACCAAGTTACTGAAGCTGATGGCAACTTAAAAACCATCAGAGAAGAGCTCTTAAAGACGAGCCACATCTTCCCTGCCCGTTTGCAGGTGTGTCTAGTGGCAACTGCCTATACTCAGATGTTGTAGCAGGCATCTGTCCAGACCTCATCTGAGTACAGAGTCTTTCAACGGGACAACGCCACAGTTCACAACGTCTGCGTGACAACAGCCTTCTTTTTTGGATGGATAGAATGAGAGGTTCACACAAAGGTTATCCACAGTCTGTTTTTAAGTGTATGAAGAGCTGTTGTATAAACAACATGGTATTGAAACTGCCTCAAATAAAATCCAAACATCACCACCTGACGCTATGCTCACCTTCCGTCCCGGGAGCGGTGCAGGCTGCCGTGGTAGCTGCTCATCTTGCTGTGGACACTGCTCGCTTTGCTGCGGACATCATCCAACATAGCCAGGTGAGTGGAGGAGGCGTGAGTGGACGTACCCTGAGTGGACGTGCCACGAGACTTGCGTACGATGGGTGTGTTGGGATCACGCAACAAAGCCTGAGCAAAATCAGGCTCCTGCAGGACCTGGTGGCTGTCGTTCACTTCACTGCTCCAGGGAAGAGAGTAGAGAACAGATATAAAAGAATATCAAAAGGAGGAAGATGAGTTGAAGATCACTATAGAAGCTTTGAATGAAAATGGAGCCAGTGGAACTGAGGAATATTCATCATGACTACGTTTGAGCGGCATGTGATGCAGCATATATTTATAAATCCTCATCTCTCAGCCAGTCCCTACTGGATCTGAGATTATGATATGACGATTCATGGCAGCGGCTCACCGTTCAGAGTTTATCTTACTCACCACCAGAGTTTGTAGACTGGCATCTGGGTCCTGTTTACTTTATCATCTATGATTGGATAATTCAATCAGCCAACATTATCAGCATTTAACGCTCATTATTGCCGGGGGGGGTGTGTGTGTGTGTTTGTGTAATTTTATGTAATCATTAATCAGTCTTACACTGAGGTCAGCAGGAACTTACGCTTTGCGTCTGCGGCCGTGGAGAAAACTGGCCCACTCAAAGCAGGTCTTCTTACTGCCTACCCAGAACACCGACGGGATGCCAACCACTAACACCATCAGGTACTTTGTAACAAACAGAACCAGGTCAGGCCTGCTCGTCTGCTCCATCTATATATACACACACACACACACACACACACACACACACGATCCAACTGTAGTAAATACTATTTGGAATAAAGAAGTGTGTGTTTATTAAACACACCACATAAAAATGAAACGAGAAGGTATTGAATTGTGTAGCCACAATTATTGACTAATGCCACTATTTGATTATGAATAAAAACAGTTTAAGATTATTAACCTATTTTAAGCTTCATGATTTCTAATGTACTCTATTTTTGGCAGACAATTTCACAATTTTATTAAGTGTATAAGCCATTGAGATCGGTAGGCTGGATATTACGGCTGATTTGCTGACAAAAGAAATTCTAGTAATAATAATATCACAAGCTAAAATATATGCTGATTATTTGATTAGTCATTTTAATTATTTCTGATGAATCGATCATAAAGTAATTGTTTAGTGCTCTGTCTGATGTGTATATAGAAATGTGGCCATTGTTTTACAGACGACTGGTTATAAGATCCGAAGGTGCAGCACAGGGTCTCTAAACTGTCTGATACCCCCTCGTATCAGCGTTCACCAATCGCGTGTCCTCAATCAAGTTATAGCTAGAAAATAATTTAGACGTCTACACATACCAATAGCAGAAATCCTATCATATAATTAATTATGAGAGATCTCCAGCTTTAGTAGAACTGAGCAAAGCATCACACACACACACACACACACACACACGCTATGAAATGTTCACTGATGTGTAGGAATTATTCAGAATGAATGACACGTCCCTGCATTTCTCATAATAGTTTCTCATTTCACACGCAAGCTGGATAGAGAGGGAAGAGATACGGATAATTACCCCTTCTTCAGTGGCATCTTAAACCTGGTCTGATTAGAAGCCTACAACATACCACACCAAACTGCCCATGATAATCTCTGCTGTATGCCAGTGTTTTCTAAAGATTATTAAATACATTTGGCAACAACATTCGGCAGGAATTATCTTTACATTTCTCTCATTTCCACTGAGCTTTTGAAGGGGGTTAAGGGCCTTGCTCAGGGGCCCAGCAATAAGAATTGAACCCTAATCTTCCAATCAGAAGTCAAATACCTTAAACCGTTGTGCTACTAATTATTAACTATTAGGTAGACTTGAGCCTTGGTGCCAAATTAATATGTTTACCAAGGGTAAACATATTAAAAAACAATAAACAATCGTTTCATCATGGCGGGTCATTTCTTCTTGGAATTCTCTATAGAACAATCATTACTCATTTAAAACCCACTTCTTCTGGTCAGCAGTCTCCTTAAACATGCTATAGAATTAATCAGTACCGTATAACAAACCTGCAGATCAAAGCCATCATGAACAAATGCAGAACAACCCATTATAAAAGGGGAGCTCTGTTCAGGTGCTCTATAATTAAAAGTCAGAAGTTCTGTGTAGGCAGGGCAGGAAGAGGAGGAGGAGGAAAAGGAGGAGACATCTCTTCTGCAAATCAGAGACTGAGCAAGTGTCATGTGACTCTCAGCTCCAGTTGGATTAGTGTGTTATTGTGTGTTGGAAAAGTCCAGGCGTGTTAGATTACATAGTTCACAACATCATCCTTTCACAAAGTCACAAAGAACAATTCTCCGACTGAAAGCCGTTTGACGGATGCAGGTTTTTTTTACTCTAAGGATAAAGCTGATGTGGTCATTTGTCTGAACAGCCACCATTTAACAAAGGTAAGGAATTATAATTTTAATATAATTAGTCACACCAAGACGAGACTGTTCAGAAAGGATCCCAGTCACAGAGATTTTATTTATTCCCGTATTCTACTTTGATAGTTTCATTAACACACTGATGATTTATGCCTTTTGCTATGAAGTGGATATAACGTCTTGTTTAATACATTTTTAAATATCATTCATTTGAGAAGAGAATATTTAAAACCAGTTTATACACCCTGGACAGTTCGCCAGTCCATCGCAGGGCCACACATAGACCACTTACACACACACACACACACACACTCACTCCTATGGACAATTTAGAATCTCCAAATCAACCTAATGTACATGTTTTTGGACTGTAGGAGGAAACCCACACAAGTGCAAGGAGAACATGCAAACTCTGCACAGAAAGAACCCGAGCCCAAGAATCGAACCAGGACCTTCTTCGTCACCACACTGGTATAAGACGTGACTTATTTAATGAATTAATTACTCGTTTACCATAGCACAACCCTGTGAGTTGTAATAGATACTATTCAAGATAAAAGATTAAATACATTCCTTTTTTTTTTTTTGGTCTGTTTCCTTTGTGAAGCTATAGCACCGCTGTCATGTGAGTGATGTACCTGATAAGGGCAGGGGATGTGATACTCTCTGCAGCGATCTTGTACCCAGGTAGTCTCCCATACTGGACGGTACGCTTGTTCATATAGGTAACAGCCCAACACCGTCAGCAGTGGCACCAGGTAAAGAACGGAGAACACACCAATACGGATCATGAATTTCACCAGCTTGTCCTGATTCTCCTTTTCCAGCGGGATCTCCATGCGTATACGGTTCAGAGCAACTATTCCAGCAAGGAGCAGCGTCACACCGACCACCACATCCAGGCACAGCGGAGCCAGCACGAACCAGCGCAGTGTGTGCACATCGTACAGTCCTACGAAGCACACGCCGCTGATATTATCCCCCTCAATTTTATTCATGGCCAAAAGCGCTATAGTCATCACACCAGGTATGCCCCAGGCACTGGCGTGGAACAACAGGGCTTTCTTTTCAATAGCCTCACTGCCCCACTTGGGTACAGCAGCCAGGAACCAGGTGATTGTGAGGATCACCCACCACACGCTTCCAGCCATGGTGAAGAAGTAGAGTACCATGAAAATCAGGGTACATGCTTTGTTATGGGAGCCCTGGGTCACTGTGGAAGCTCTGAACTGGGATGGGTTTGCTGTGTTACATGCCACACGTTCCTCTAGCAAAAAGCCCAGGAAAAAAACCAAGGACACCATCATGTAGCACACGGCGTAGAAGATAATGGGACGCTCCGGGTAACGGAAGCGTGTGACGTCGATGAGGAATGTAAGAAATGTAAAGAGTGTGGCAGACAAGCAGAGGATGGAAATGCCGCCGATGAAGTAACGGGCAAAAGTGATCTCTTCTCGTCTAAAATACATGTTGGGGCAGGGTGGGGAGCAGTCATGCACCCCCAGAAATGTATAACCTAGTTCAGGCTCAACCTTCAACTCACGAGGACACCAGAAACCATAGTCTCTCTGCACCACTATGGGCATCTCATCTGAGGCATTCAGAGCGGTCAGCATGTCTACAGCACGGGGATACGGCTCTTCACAGTCCGGGAACCTTGAGTTGGGACAGAATAATGGGACATTACTATACAGAAGGATATACTATACTGCACTGCCAAAAGTTTGTGGTCAACCCAACCAGCACAACCATGAGCAGGTCTTTCCCAAACGGTGGCAGATTTCTCTATACGGGAACTAAAAGTCCCAAACACTCATCATTTTAGTGAAAAAACTTAAATGTAATACTAAAACTAACACTTAGTGGTGAGAATCTTTAGATAATTTACAATCTGATCCGATTCTGGGAGTTACAATCCGATTTCATAACAGATTCTTAATATACACCTTTTTTTTTTTTGTTCTGCCCTGTAAATAGAAATCATTTTTTATAAATTAAATTTTAATCAGGATTGGAGTTTCTGTGCATTTTATTTATAGTTTCATTCATTTTATTACCCACTTATTCCTTAATTCGGGGTCACGGGGTCTGCTGGAGCCTATCTCAGCGCACATATAGGTCAAGAGGCAAGGGTGCAACCTGGACAGGTCACCAGTCCATCACAGGGCTACACATAGACACACACATTCACTCCTATGGACAATTTAGAATCACCAATCAACCTAACATGGTACATGTTTTTGGACTGTGGGAGGAAACCGGACTACCATGCAAACTCCGCACAGAAAGAACCCTGGCCTGGGAATCGAACCTGGGACCTTTTTTGTTGCCAGGCAACCGTGCTAACCACTATAATATATTCCCTAGTTAACCGCTATGTTACTCTATTCTTCAATAACCCATTGGCCTTATATTTAATTACAGTAATTATATAAAGCTTATTAACTAGAGCATTTTATATTCAGATGTAGACTGTCATGTCTTCCTTGACTGTGTTACCCAGTGACCCAAATTCGTTACCTGCTGCACTCCATTTCCTCCAGCCAGGACACACCGAACATATCCATTAGTTTGTGACAGTCTCTCTTCGAGTGGACACACAGACTGCGGCAGGGCAGAGACATCCGGCCGTACTCCGTACACACGGGGGCGTAGAGCGCGCACAGGAAAGGCCTCAGGTCTGGAGAACACTGCAGGTTCACCATGGGGTGAAAGAGCTGCAGAGAGAGAGAGAGAGCGCGAGAAAGTGGAAACTCTGCCAAGAGCACAATGACAGAATGACAGTTCTCATAAAGACTCGCTGCATGGTGTTAGCGCCACTTCCCACAACTAATCACACCAGCCTGGCTAATACGAACAGGGTTTTTTCTTTTTCTTATAGCGTAATAAAAATATTTTATAAAAACTCCACCCATGTGTTTTTATGATAAATGATTGTTTGTGCAGAAGTGGAACTGGTTCTCCTGTGGGTGACTCTGACTGTGCTTTTGTGTCCCTAAGGAGACTGGTGCATGCTGGGAGACAGAACAGCTGCAGTGCTGAGCATTTACATGTAAATCTTTGAAGAAGTGAGCAATGCCCTTCCACCTGGGGCCAACCAATACACATGCACTTCCTGCTGAGGCCTGGCTCTTTATCCCCGACCTGCTGACTGAGGGGGTTCGAGGTACATAGACACACACAAACAATGCTGTCCCGCTTAGCCCTGCAGTCAAAGGGTGAGACGTTTTCAATTCTTTAACAAGCCCATCAAATCAGTTATTTAACTCGCTCTCTATTTATTTAAATGAACTGGCAGTGCTACAGTATTTCCTTTGAGATAAGTTAATATGAGCATGTTAATTTGACTCGGATGTGAAGAACAATGCACAGACATCATAAAGTCCTGAGACCTTCCATCACTAACAGAATGATTGGCAAAACTAATAATGTGTAGATTATTTGTAAATATATTTTGCAGCACACAGACCAACAAAACAATTATGTAGACCACCAATTAAAATTGCGGAATATCAGTGGAGAATAAAGTGAATCATGTAAAAAAAAAAAAAAATTTATATATATATTTTAATTACTATTATTTTTTTTTACACAGCCAACATGGAAAAAAGTGTAATCATGCTAAATGTTTGATGAAATAATTTTACTGCTTCAGGATAATCTTTCATCTTCATACCTGATTATTCCCTAATTTGGGATAACAGGGATCTGCTAGCGCCTATACCAGTGCACATAGGGACGAGAGGCAGGGGGTTACACCCTGGCCAGGTTACCAGTCCAACATAAGCACTCGCATTCACTTCTATGGACAATTTTGACTCACCAATCAACCTAATGTACATGTTTTTGGACAGGAAACTGAAGTACCCGGAGGAAACCCACACAAGCGTGGGGAGAACAAGCAATCTCCACACAGAAAGATCCCCAGGGATTCAAACCCAGGGGTTGTGATTCAACCGTGCTAACCACTACACCATGGCAGCGCCCCGCTTCAGAATAAGGGGAATAGTAATACTTGGACAAGTATTTATTTATTTATTAATTATATACTATACAATTCAAACATTATTGAGATTATAAGAGGTCAGATCAAGTTTCCCTCTGAAGTGGTAAAATAAAACAGAGCTTGAAAGAGCATCACATCTCGCTGTTATTGACGAGGACACTGCTGTGGAATGGGACAGGAGTGTGACGACTCTGCTCTGGTTGTGTGATATTGATTTTGTCGTTACTGTGCCGGTCCGGTCCGGTGCCGCTGTAGCACTAACGTCTGTAAACACTTTTCCACACACCAGGATGAAATGTTTAAAGACAATACAGCTGTTGCATAAGGTTCAGTGAAGCTGTTCAACACTACACACACTGCTTACATGTGCATTTTTCATGGATCTGGAATGGAGGTAGTCAGAAGAGTCAACGACAAAACACGGTTGGTTGGACTCGCTTTACAAACAAAATCAAAAACCTAATCCCACTTTTTATTTTATTAGTAACGTATAAAATCTGGTTTCTTTCTGGACGTGTCATTATGACACAAGCAGAACCATCTGGATCTCCTGGTGCTACCAATGACCGGCCGGCCGACCGACAAACCCCCCTCCCTTTCCAGCTGCTATTTTGCCTCCTATTCCGCCCATATTAAAATACTGACTTACACACATTAATATTGTAATTACACACATTAATATCCAATTTGATATTTGTATGTTTTTCTCTGGCATTTACAGCAAAATCAGAATTTCATTGTACAGAGAAACTGATTTCCTGAAATGTGCAAATGACAAACGCTTGAAATGTTAAAAAGAAAAGCGAATTGAATGGGGTTTTAAAAAGGCGTGTCAAGTGTTGCTACTCATTCACCCAAACGTATTGAACAGAATACAATGAAAAGAAACAGGGACGACATTCATTCGGTTTCAGACCTGCAGCTGAGATGCTGAGATCTACACGAACATCACAACCAGATGAAAAAATCACACCACCGTGTTTAGTAAATAAAGATTAAAACGTCTTTAACTCTTCAGACTAACAAGATAGAAACTCCTATTGGAGGACATAAAGATCCAATCAATCAAATCCCATCGGGAGAAACGGGAATTAAAGCTCATGAATTATAATAATATTCATTTTTATTATATAATCTAGGATTTGGCTTTAACACTTGTCAATGTATAAATCTCCCAATGAGACACACAGCTGGTGACTAAACCATCATCATTAAGACAGAGTAAGCAGGGGGAGCAAATAATATTGACTCTTCCCTCTGTGTCCACTGGGTATCTTTAGTCCTTTAAAAGATCAGCAATGTGACTGACCAGTTCAACCCTTACAGCAGAACCCAGAGAGAACATTCACTATCCTTATCCTCATCTTTTCTTCATCATCCCTCGCCGAGCTAAATCAGCCAATCATATTCAAGGGATTCAGACAGGCATCGCTAATGTCGGGAATGTTTGTGTATTGCAAGTGCTGTGCAAGATATAGATGGAGACAGATGTGTGTATATGGAAACATTAAAATATCTATTACTATACATACATCAAAGTATAATAACAGTGCAGTAGTGGAGTGGATGGCATGATCGCCTCACAAAAAGATCCTGGGTTCGATTCTTAGGCAAGGAATCTTTCTGTGCAGAGTTTGCATGTGTACAAGTACATTAGGTTGATTGGTAAGTATAAATTGCCCGTGTGTGTGTGTGTGTGTGTGGCCCTGCGATGGGCTGGCAAGCTGTCCAGGGTGTACCCATGCCTCTTGTCCTATGTGTGCTGGGATAGGTTCAAGCAGACCTAAGATTAGGGAGCGAGAAGAGGGATAAACAAATGAATTTAAATAAATACCTTTGACTATAAACTTAATGAAAAGAGACACGAGGATGATGTAGGTAATTAGAATAATTTATTATGTAATATTCTTTTGTCAAAAGAATTTGAGCAAATAACCAAAGATTCCTGAAATACAATCAGAGTTTAATCTCTGTGTCTGAGATGCTAATGGTTAAAGCGTTGCAGCGTCGGATCGGATTACTCAGATGTTATGTGAGGCGGCCCACGCTACACAGGAGGAGAGGAAGGAGAAACGGGGTAGGCTTTTTTTTTTGGCAGGAGTGAAAAAGAACACATTTGTCTTACATAGATGCCAACACCCACTGCTCCTCAAATACTTCAATAGAAGGATTAGGTTCCTGCCTGTTTCCTCCTTTGTATAAGCTACAATTTACTTAAAGAAATCAATAGAGGTTAGGGCCTGCAAGTGTATGACTGCTTTCACTGCTTCCTGAATTACTAAGACGTGTGTGTGTGTGTGTGTGTGTGTGTGTGTGTGTGTGTGTAGAAGGAAATATTCTGGACAGCTCTCAGGTTGTAGTCATTATTTTAAGATTTTCTCAGAGTGCAGGTGGAAATTTGGATATTCCGGCTGCTATAAGTGGAACTTTTACAGCACACATACCTGCGGAGAAAACTGGGTTCTCCAACGATTAGCCATTTAAATCTATAGACTGACAGTCATATGCAGCTGTAGGGAATATCTCGGAATATCTGTGAACCATCTCTCTGGATACTGTGCTATAATTCTTGTTGCTAGATATTGTGTTAGACACTACAGCAAACATAGCAGAATGTGGATGTCTGCATGAAAACATCTGGCTTCCACCTCTACAACTGCCACCTCTACAACTGCCACCTCTACAACTGCCACCTCTACAACTTAATGAAGTTTCCTAATCTGCAGTTTCATAAATAAAAAAAAAGACATATATTCAGCATATCAATATAATATCTAAATATCAAGTGGCGGCACGGTGACGTAATGGTGGCCTTACAACAAGAAGGTCTTGGGTTCGATTCAGTGTGGAGCTGGTATGTTTTCGTCCCGTGCTTGCGTGGGTTTCCTCCGGGTACTCCGGTTCCCTCCTATCATCCAATTAACATGTACTTTAGGTTCATCTGTGATTTTAAATTGCCCATTAAAGTGAGCATAAGTGTGCGAGTGATTGTTTGTCTATGTGGGAAGTGATAGCCTAGTGGTTAAGGTGTTAAGCTAATACCCGAAAGAATCAGGGTTCGATTCCCACCTCCAACAAGCAACCATGGTGGGCCCTTGAGTAAGGCCCTTAACCAACCCACAATTGCTCAGTTGTAAAAAAAAAAAAAAAAAAAAAGAGGCCAAATGTAAGTCGTTCTGGATAAGAACATCTGCCAAATACTAAACTGTAACCATGTGTGGCCCTGTGAAGGACTGGTGACTTGTCCATGGTGTCCCCTTGCCCTATGTGCGCGGGGATAGGCTCCAGCTTTAGGAAATAAGCGGGTGCGATGATGTATAACCTTTATCTCACTGTATTTTGGACGTAGCGAATAGAAGCACTTCTGACAGGTCTTTACATTCGGTGTCTGGATGGACGGTGTCTCCGCTGGCAGCACCGAGACACACAGCATCGAGAATAACTGAAGGTATAAAACCAGCCTGGAAATGGTAGTGTGAGTGACATGGAAAACACTGCAGTAGGTCTATTCATGGTCCATAAAAAGCAGCATGCAGGAACAGACAGAAGAAAAAACAGCCTGTCTGTTCAACCAAGATGAACTTCATCTGCACCAATTAATTAGCTACGGGTGGCCCTTCCACACTCTCCCACCACCGTGAAAGGACCAGCAGTCCTGAAGAAGTAATAGTACCCTAAGAGAGAATTATTTCCTCAATATTTGTTCCGTTCTCAAGCTTAAAATGAGGTAGAAAGAAGGAATGGCGGCTCCCACACTCCCTCCTTCCTGTCATTCATTCGTCCTTGACTCAGGAGTCTCTAGTCCTGTCTTTCCTTCACTCCACTTGTCTGAGAGCCACATTCTTCTTCTGCCGTTCCACCGGCACTGCCATGACAACCACTGGTGCAGAAAAAGGCTGGTTGTAAAGAGAGAGAGTCTTTGATGGGTCCTTATCCTCAGGGGTCGGAGGTCACTGGGAGAAAGCACCTCCTGAGAGCAGTCAGCACTGCATGTCTTTTGGTAGATTCACAATCATGAGCGGTTTCCATAGTTTCCAAATCTGCACCCAATACGCCAGGCTAAAGGGCGGGAACTTTATGCTTTAGAATAAATAAAGTATATTCGGAATGTTTGCATAAAGTAGGGTCAGACTCTAATAAAAATTACGCCTTTAATATTAATTTATAACTTTACAACTTTAGGAATAATATTTATTTTAATGGCTGCCTTACTTTTGAGAATAACGTAGAACAATTATTTCATTTTAAGAAGCGAGAAATAATCACTTATTATTTTCACTCAATAAAGCAACAATAGAACAAATGTTTTCTATAAACTATCCGTCATGTGACAAGTTCTGGAAAACAGAAACGCAAAAATAGTGTTAACAAAAAGAAAAATACCTGAACGCTAATAACTGTGACTAATGCGAGTGTACTTGTACTCAAATACATTAAATGTCTGTACCGTGTTTAATACTGTACATAAAATAAATAACCAATATGATTCATCTAAAAAGCTGTGCAAAATATCTTCTGATAAAAATTCTGTATAATTCGACCCAAAATGTTTTGTATGTCCCATCAGCCTACAGTTTAGGAGACCATCGTTACCCATCAAAACAACAGTGAGAATGAAACAGAATCTCCAGAACAAAAAAAACAGGCAGAATAAAATAGTTGTAAAATAAAGTCAGACCTGTTGTGATCGCTTGTTTCTTCCCTGAATACAGTCGGAATAAACAATCAGACTGCGCCAATAACAGTGCTACTGAAATAGAGCCTTCTAACACCCCCCCCCCCTCCCCCCTCTAAAGAAGATGAACGCCGGGGTTCTATCTTACTTCCTACAAACGCATGCCTTGGTAAGACATTTGTCCACGCTGTAAATTCACTGCTGAGGCGTTATCAGTCCTTCAGAAATGATCTCAGAGGTCCACCAGAAGCTCCACTCTGTAATCAGTTACACACACTATATTCATCAGGCTCGAGTGGAAACCTTGAGTGGGTATGAAAAACACTCATTTCTGTGATTTTCACAAATTGTGGAAAGAATGTGTCCAACATAAAATGTGTCTGATTACAGATGTTGTAATCCGTGTGTGTGTGTGTGTGTGTGTGTGTGTGTGTGTGTTCCAATATTATGACAATTAACAAGGTGACATTGTAATTAGCATCAAGCCATTATTGTTTTACCAACCAGCAGAAAATCATCATCATCTCAAAATCTTCTGAAGCACTTATCTTAATCTTGAAGATCAGGTTTCGATTCCCAGCAGCACCAAGTTGCCACCACTGGGTCCCTGAGCCCCTGAGCGAGAGGCCTTTAATCCCCAATTGCTCAATATGAAAGAGATAAGTGTAAGCAGCTCTGGATAAGAGTGTAAATGTAAATGGATGAAGAATATAAAGTGCCATATCAACTTGATTCTCCACATTGCTGACCTTTGTAGGTGAACCCTGGAAATACCCAGAGAACCCTGGGGTACTGGACATGTCACTAGGCCCAGAAGACACACAGTCATGTAAGATATTTCATTTCAAACCAAATTTTTACAGACAATTAAAAATAATTGAATTTAACCTAATTGTTTTTTTTAAACACTTGCCGTTTGTTTATAGTATTTTGGGAATAGATCCTCTGCAGAGTCAGTCCTGACAAGCACCAATGAATTACGGGCTTATTACTGGCTACATTGTAGCATCTTTACCTTTATAGATGGTTTATAACTTTGTCTTCTAATGATTGTGTCTTTTCATTCATTCATCTTATTCGCATCATCATCTTCATCGCACATAGGGCAAGGGGCCAGTCCATCGCAGGGCCACACATAGACGAACAAACACTCACATATTTGGAGGGTGGGAGGAAACCGGAGTACCCAGAGGAAACCCACACAAGCACGGGGAGACCATGTGAACTCTGCACAAAAAGATAGCCAGCCCGGGAATCGAACCCAGGACTTTCTTGTTGTGAGGCGACCGTGCTAAACACTACTGTCTGTTTTTAATATTTAAAATAATTGTGCAGAGAATTTAACGTTTCGATTTTACATTCAAGTTTTTTTGGTTAACATTAACGGTTTCTTAGTTCCAAATAACTAACAAATATTATTATTAAATAAATATTATTTAAATATTAAATATTATTTTACTTCCTTTTTCTATCCTTATTCATTTTTAAATGATGAATCTGTAACTTGTGCGAGATTATTCTATTCTCTACAACATTCAGACTAGCCGAGTGTAATACTCGCTGTTCCCAGAGGAGGGGGAGTGGGGGTTGGGGTGGGGGGTGTTGAAGGGGTGGGGTGGGGGGGCTGCCATACAGGCTCGACACTGGTTTCACAGCACATTAAACATCCCGAGAGTAATGTAATACAAACCCACGGGGAACAGTGAACCCTTTGGACAGATTGGTAGACGGTGGTATGGCTGTACCCCACACCACACTGAAGCCCACATGGGGTGCCATCAACTGACAGCAGACGCACTGCTGGGTTATTTTTTTTCCAAAGAGCTGTACGGACACCAGCGGTCTTCGCTGTGCTTTCCACTGTGACTACGGTAATGGGAGGAAGAGGATCATTTATCTTCTCTGAACCTTCCATCCATCCATCCATCCATCCATCCATCCATCCACTAAACGTACTAGTAGATTATGAGACAGTCAGCAGAGGGGATTAGTGTTCACTTCTACTATATCTGGAATATCACATCCTTCAGAGCTTTGCCAAGCACAAGGCGGCAGGGAGGCTGCACAAGCAACTACTGTGTGTGTGTGTGTTTGTGTGTGTGTGAGAAAGATGGGTAATTATCACCTGTTATTTAACACACTTTAGTGGTATTTATTCTGTAATAAAGTTCAGCACTAATGTAAGTGTGTTTGGGTTTTTAAAAATTTATTTTATTTTATTAAAATCGTCTGGATAATTAAGCGGTTATTGTATGATCCAACCTAGCTACCAATACCGGTAAAATCCACCATCAGCCAATCTTACATGCTTATATACTTTTTCTTCTTCTTCTCCTTTCGGCTGCTCCCGTTAGGGGTCACCACAGCGGATCACTCTTCTCCACACTACCCTGT
>JAOTRA010000002.1:8803500-8814234 GCA_026260255.1 Pseudolaguvia tuberculata | reverse complement strand
ATGTTAAATACAGTTATGGTTGGTATGGTTATGTTAGGTACGGTTATGTTAAATACAGTTATGGTTGGTATGGTTATGTTAGGTACGGTTATGTTAAATACAGTTATGGTTGGTATGGTTATTGTTGGTATGGTTAGTACGGTAACGTTAGGTACAGTTACGTTAAGTACGGTTATGCTTGGTATGGTTATGTTAGGTACGGTTATGGTTGGTACAGTTACGTTAAGTACGGTTATGGTTGATAGGGTTTGTATGGTTAGTATGTCTAAATGTTTGATAACTTTGGAACTTTCCTAATGTATCAGATGCTTAAACAATTCTGTTGCTGTTGTACATATGCAGACAAAACATTATTAATAAATCTCTCTCACACACACACGCAATTTTTCAATTATTTTCTATTTTCTAGAAGAACCGGATAGAGACACTGGATAGCAACAACACAATAACCGGATGGTTGGATGTTACCTGTGCCAACAATATAAAACACCACAAAAGTAAGTAATTATATAAAGCACATTGCAAAGTGCAGCCGCATAATGGCAAAGAATTAAAGATATTTATACAAGTGAAAGCATTTAAGTCCTACTGATTTCCATCTAGTTCCAAGAAAACGCATGTAATCCTGAAAAAAAAACCTGCCAAGAAAAAGGTTCCAAAATGTTTGATACATCAAACGACTAAATTCACATACTAGGTCATATGTGTGTGTATTCTGACCACTAACTATTTCCATGGCAACGTAATCCTGTTTTTACTGCAACAGCCCAAAATACATGTACAGAAGGGAAGAAACAATTTCATAATGCTTTGCCAAATGACATTTTTGTTAACTAGAAACAAATGACATTTTGTCCAGTCATAAGTGTCTCACAGTTACAGGATGACTCTTAGACATATGGACACATGGTCTATAAATTAATGCAATTTAGATTACGGTAAAGTTATTGAAAAGTCATTGTTTGGTTATGAATCTGAAATCGTCTAAAGTGTCAGAAGAGAGAAAACAAGAGCTTCTGATCATAACGTCACGATACTCTAGATTTTACAAGCGATATCTAGCATCCAAACCCGAGGGACAGACGGGTCAATCTCCAGGATAACGGAGTTTAAAAGCATCAGTATCATTCATTGTACGTTCCCGCATAGCCCAAAGGAAAATCCTGCACAATCTTTAAAGACTTGAGAACAAACAGATGGACATTAAGCAAGAGGAAATTGTTTTTAGAGCTTTATACATGATCATGTCCAGATCGTGCAGAGTTTTTTCCCCTCCACACATCAGGATTTAACTTATTTAAAATCCGTTAATCAGGAAGCCTCCTATAGTTTTCCCAAGCAGATTCATTACTACCACACCTCACACCACAGGAAATACCAATAAAAAAATAATCTCCCGAACCACCAAGATAATCGGGACATTACCTAAGATTGTTGGAAAAGGAGAAAATGGTCCAAAAGCAGAACGATTACCTTGTGGTGTGTGATGTTAAAGTTAACAGTTTGGATTACTTGGTCCTGAAAAAAAGGAATGCCGTAAGTAACAGTTTGTTTCCAACAACATTATTCCCATAAGGATTTCGTATAGAAACGGCAAAAAAATATTTACACACACAAATATAGCAAATATGTGTGACCTGAATAAAAGCAACAAAAATATACAATTATAGAAATTATAGATAGCTATGATTACGGGTTTTGCTCGTTGTCAAAAATATCCAAATTATTTACTACCACTTGCTAAGAGAGAAATGCTTTAAAACATTTAAAGCGGTAACAAAAGACTTCGATTTACTTGTATCGGGTGTTGCCATAGTAGAGACTATAATGGGGGGTCCAGTGCGTCGTGAGAGCTTCAGATTGGCATGGGATGGAGTATGCATTGCAGAACCTACAGGCACCAAGGCACCATCATGCTGTGTTGCCCCAGTCTTCCGCATCATGTATGGGCTTGGATGTGGGTTGGCCAGGCTTCGATCCCTTTTCATCAGCTCTATGGGCAAAGTGTAGTTGGTGGAGTATGCTTTGGGAGCTTGCTGTGCTGACTGAGTTGGCATAATTGTTGACTGTGGCAGTCCAGCCAGTGCTGATGTTTGTGGTGGCATCTTGTGAAAAGGAGGGAGAATTTGTTGGCGTAAACTAAGAATTTGTGGCTGCACTCCCATTGTAGGGGGTGGTAGTGGAATTTGCTGGGTCACTGCTGTCAAAGATGGCATTGGTAGGCCAGCTTGGGTATTGTGAGCAGGCAGCGACCGAGGTTGAACTGGCAACATAACACTATTGAAAGACTCTGGTGTCCTAACTGAGTACTCACTAGTCGCCAGCAGTGGCTGGGAAGGAGCACTGCTGGGTCTGCGGCCCATGACGTCAGCCATCCTAGGAAAGATGGTCTGGGCTACGGTCAAGTGTGGCTGCATATATTGAGAGTCCATATTTGGAGTTGTTGGTGGTTGTTGGTAATTGTATAAGTCGCTGCAATGGCTGAAACTGTTGGATCGTCTTCGGGCTGGAGCAGGCTGGTGCTGAGGGATGTCCAAGGGATATCTGCAACTGACTGCCACCCGAGAGAGAACACGTGCCTGCCCTAGATTGGGTGCAACAGACTGAATGTCATTTTGTTCCATTACAGCTAGCATTGCAGCGGAATCGAAGCCCTGCTGTAGCAGAGAGGTTATAGTTCTTTCGGACAAACCTTCACGCCGTAGAAATGCCAAAAATTCTGGATCAGCAATCTTCCTTGGGTCCACAGAGCCTGAAGAGTTTTGAAGTGTTGTAGGAGGAGGAGTAGACTGAGTGGAAAGCAGAGGAGGAACCTGAGCAGCAATAGAAGCCATAACTGAAGTAGCCATAGGGGGGGAAGCAGTCAAGGTAGAATTAAGGTCATACATCGCATTTGAGGGTCCCACAGGTTGATCCTGCTGAGCGGATTGTGTAGGCTGGCTATGTTGCATAAATTGCCTTTGCTGTCTTATTTGACTTTGCTGTGGGTGTTGAACTGGCATCTCTTTCTGTACTGGCGGAAACTGCGGTGATTGATGAAATGATTGAATTTGTTGAGCTGGTTCTTGTTTTTGCTGCTGACCTATAACACACGGTGATGAGCATTGCTGTCGCATAACCACACCTTGAGAAGGTGAATTCATTACCAGGCAAGTGGCTGCAGGCTGATTTGGATTCATAAGTCTTCCAGTAGAGTTATACTTTGAGATTTCAGTAAGAGAGGGGGGAACCTCAGGACCATAGGGAGTAGTTGTCTCAATGGCATAGTGAGTAGAAGATGGTACATGGCTCGGTATATGCTGACCTAGCATTGTATTGCCTCCTGGCGTTTCAGCTGTGCCGGGAGGGCATGGCTCTCGGTAAAGATGAGGAGGGGCTAAAGAAGGTGGTGCTGGATTGGGGGCGGGCACACTGGACACCCCAGCTTGGTTCCAAAGTGGTCGAGTCGCTCCAAATACAACATAATGAGAATCTGCTCTATTGGGGTGTATTAGCTCTCCACAATAATAGCCATTAGGTGTCCTGGGAAACCTTGAAGCATCTTGCTGGTGAGTATCCAGTGGAGTTAAAGAACCACGACGTGCCTTGGGTGGATGGCCATAGTGACTGTTCAACTCAGGAACAGAATTCTTCCTCATGCGGCAGGGATCTGGGAGATCCACATAATTTTGATTATACAGTGAACCCTGGTAATGGTACGGCTCCCATTTCATGTCCATGTTTGGCAGGTGCACACGAGAGGGGGGTTCATATAAACCTGCGTCTCCGCCAAAAGAATTCCGTCGATCAGTTGTCCTGTTTTGCTGCTCATAAATATTCTCACTACGTTCCCACTGACTTTCGCCCCCAGCCAGCACATCCCAGCTTTGGGAACGGCCAATCGGCAACTGCTTATCAGAGACCAACATCAGTACCAACAGTTTGATCAGATAAAAAAAAAAAAAGCTGTTATTTTAAGGAACTTACACAGTGGTGGATTTTTTAAAAGCTGCAGTGACGTCCTTATTTTTAAAGCTCCAGCTTTATATTCTGTCTCTCCTCTCTTTTACAGTTTTGCTTTAAAGCAGCTCCTCTTGGTAGGTGGCAGATGAATATTTAACCCTGTCCGTAGTGCTGTTGGCAATACAAAAAGGAAAGGAGGATACCAAATGCTCTCTCTCTCACACCATCTGTAAGGGGAAAACAACCTCGCTACTCCATTGTGGAAATGCAAAACGACAACCATGAAATAATGAAAACGCAGGGAGGAAGTGAGGTTTTTTATTTTTTACCCATGGAGGGGGTGGTTCTTAGTAGGCAGGGACTTGCGTTAATCCAGCAGAGCTGATTTGATTCTAGACGGAGACATTTTACTCACTCTGATTGCAATGCGAGATTATAGATTAAATAAAGCTTGTTTAAATCCACTGCCAGAATGACGCATACACACATTTACTTATTATGCAAGTCTTGCTTATTGAAAGATTAAATACAAAATCACAATGATGGCATCCTTTGTGAGAGACACCATGGTCACCTGAGATTTAAAGCTGTGTGGTACAAAATAAATGACTTTCTCCAAACCTAGCCTGGACCAAGAGGTTGTACAGCCTCGATGCAAACCTAAAGCTGTACTGTTAAGTCCTTACAAAAATAAATAAATCCCAACAGGACAGTAATCCAGTGACTAGTTCAGTAATACTTATTTACTAACAAATGCAAAGAGCTGCCCGGAAACTACGACTGCACAGTTCTTCTGTATGACCAAAGCTTTGCAGATTTAACTATGAAATTATCACATTTATATTCATAACTACAGATAATACCAATAAAATATAGCTATAGAAACCAATGCCCTTCACACAATGCAGTGTTCAACAAAAAATCTTTTATTTCAATAATATCTTCACTGTTCGCTAGATGCCGAGTTGCTTCCACTATTTTCTGTATTTCTGTATAAATGTAGTGCGGCGCGGCGGCGTAGTGGATAGCACGGCCGCCTCACAACAAGAAGGTCCCGGGTTCGAATCCCGGGCCGGGATCTTTCTCTGCGGAGTTTGCATGTTCTTGCCGTGCTTGTGTGGGTTTCCTCCGGGTCACTCCGGTTTCCTCCCACAGTCCAAAAACATGCGGATTAGGTGGATTGGGGATTGTAAATTGTCCATAGGAGTGAATGTGTGTATGAATGGTTGTTTGTCTGTGTGTTGCCCTGAGATGGACTGGCAACCCGTCCAGGGTGTACCCCGCCTCTCGCCTTGTGTGCTGGGATAGGCGCAGCAGACCCCCCGTGACCACGGAATCGGGTAAGAAGAGGAATGAATGAATGAATGTAAAGTGTTAAGTGTTAACATTCATTGCTTTAGTCGAACAGGAGAATGAATGTGAAATCTGTTTGCATTACGATTACGGCATTTGGTAGACCCACGTATGTAGAGCTAACTGGAAGAGAGATATAATGTTCCGGGGACCCAACAGTGGAAGATTGGTGGTGCTGAGAGACAAACCATAACCAGTGTGTTACCACTTTCTCTCTTTTAAACAATTAGAAACTATTACGATTACAATTATTGGGTTCAAAAGAACTTAAATTAGGAAAAGAAAAAAAAAAAAAAAAAGAAAAACAATACATATTTTATAGCAAATGATACGGGAATTACATTTTAATGTACATTTAAATGATTGTTCCATCTTCCTAAATAACCATCACAAAAATCTACTTCAATGAATAAATATATAGTTTAAGAAAATCAGTTTAAAGCAATTTTAGCAACTGTGGTTATATAATGGCCAGAACTGGTATACAAAGGATAAAATACATTGCTCCAACAGACCCCCGTGACCCCAAATGAGGGAATAAGCGGGTAACAATGAATGAATAAATTTCGGAAATATCAATAGGACATCAATACATGCTTAAAATTAACTTTTAATAGGTTAAATTTTATTTTTTTTAAATGAAAAAAAAAAAGTCTGACAGTATTTACTTTGTAAAATTGTTTTTTTATTTATTTAATTTTTTTAGATCTTAAAAGCATTACAAGACAGACAATATATTTAACCGTACCGTAGTCCTTTTGTAGAGCAAATATTTTAGGAAATTTATCATAAAACAAGCTAAACAAATCCAAAAAGCAATGTTGCTAACTGTAAGCAATGCACGATGTCCCTGTACGATGGACAAACGGCTTTAGTATAGAAATTGCCAAACCAATTTAATCCTGCACAGACGCTGTGATTTCATGGATTAGTTTTTCCATAGTGTTTTTCTGTAACACTAAAGATCAACACACACAACGCAACTGTGTAACTGCAGACAAATCTGCATTTCCTCTGGAGGATTCGAAACATTTACGCATAATCTATTCACCAAAAGACATCTTGCTCATCATATTCATTTCCCTTACAGACATTCCTTTTCTTTCTCTTACTGAAACACTTTCCAACAGTAGCACAGAATAATATTGATCCTACATGAATTGACTACATGGCCAGACAAAGAATCACTAGACAGCACTTAACACTTAATGTACTAGCTACAGATTATCATCATCTCGGTCAATGACGACGACAAGAAAAAAAAAATTCTCTCGGAACATTCGAATACAGCCAACCTTCAGAATCATCTACCTTCTTATATTAGATCAACAGACCAGCGCTGTGTCTTTCTGCAGGATGAGGAACACTGCTGAGTTAATGGTCTCTGTATTCTTTTTTTTTTTCTTAGGCCTGGCAACCGCAACCCCCTCCGAGTCCCTTTGCCACAGTCAAAAGTAGATGAGATCACTTTCCATTGTAATTAGGCACAAAAGTAAGAATTTGTTTTGGTAGGAAGTCTGCTTTCGATCTGCAGTTCTCCTTTTTCTACATGCTGGGCCGGTGATAGATTTTCACCCTTAAGGCGTGTAGGTTGGATCAATTCATATTTCAAAACATTGAGTTAATTCATATCAGCAGAACTGCGTTGTGATTTCGACCAATACAAAACTGTTCTTGTTCATGAAGCTCATTTAACATATACGAATGACACATTTGGATTTACATGTGTAAACATCATTAATCTCACTGGATCTCACTGTTATCCATTCCCCATGTAGACTTTAAAGCTCTCAAAGGCATTATTTTTATGTAATAGAGATTTAATTATGTTACGCAGAAACAAAAAAAACAACCCCAGAGTCTGATTTATCCCAGTCCTCACAGTGGTCAAATCTATTGTTTATAGGTTCGTAAAATCAGGCATTAAAAATGTGCCAAGTGCCATTATGATGTTTCGCATACATGTGGAAAGTATTTCGAAAAGTTGATCTAATTGTGTCATGTGGTTACCAATGAACCAGATTACTCGAATTAGAATAGCTAAGAGAAAAGAAAGGATGAGGTTTCACTAAATCACAATCACACTCCCTCCTTCCCAAAAGTGTGAAGTGGCAATTAAGAGCACGAAAACATTTATAAACGGACAGACAGAAAAACAAACACTCTAAAAACTTACCTTCACAGATTCGGTCGAGTCGCTGACGTTTTACTACGTGTTTGTCAAGCAAAGCCATTGTAGTGCTGCTGCGTCCTCGTATCAGCTAGCTGTACACCGGGCTAAGCCAAAAAACACAAGTGTCCCCTCACCCCCGGCAGGGCATGCCCGTCACCTCACACCTGCATCCACACACACACAGACACACACACACACACGTTTCATTCAACACATAACCTCAATTCTTGCAATTTTGCTACTTTGTCATTTAGTTTGGACTCTCAGGACAGGTCGTATGATGTGCTGCTTTACTGCCACAAAGTGGAAGAAACACACAACACACCATTAAACACTACCATCAGAACATCCGCTGTGAGGATGCTAATACCTTCGCATTTTACCAAACACACACACACACACCTCATTCCTATGACTGAAGGCACTGCCGTTTGGGGTTGACTGAAAATGATCACAGCATGAGCCACACATGTACTGTACCTCCGAAACTACTCGTCAAAAAAGCCCGGGTTCCAGTCATTACACCATACGCTAAATATCAGTCATTCAGAACACATTCAGTCCAGGCATTTAGGGAGGCCAAATGGAATCTTTTAGCAAAACTCTTCCGTCAACATGTTCTTTTAAATCTCACTCTCCTCTCTCACATGCTTGCTAGATTTCATTGAACAAGTAGAAACTACAAACTATTCAGGTTCGAGTGCCCGTATTTATTTTCTCTGATTCGGGTTTCGCTGCTTTACTGCCAGAGTCCGATACAACAAAGGAAGCAGGACATGGAGAACACAAGCAGGACATGAAGAACACAAGCAACATTTGCCAGCTCAGATATTTGAACATGAGGTGATTGACATATAAAAAATACTAGAAAGACGTTGCAGTATTTGCTTTTGAAGAACGAACACACACAAACCAATTTTACAATGGTTACCCTTACACATCCATAAGTATTCATCATTACACCACCTGTACATTCCACCCATATTTATTCTGTATTCCATCACACTACCACCACCATGTTTTACTGTTGGTATGATGTTCTTTTTCTGAAATGCGGTGTTACTTTTACACCAGATGTAATGCGACACTTTTTCCACCCAAAAGTCTTGGGGATCATCAAGATGTTTTCTGGTAAAACTGAGACGAGCCTTTATGTTCTTTTCGCTCAGCAGCGGTTTTGTTCTTGGACCTCTGCCATCCAGACCATTTTTACCTATTTTTCCTCTTTCTTATGGTGGAGTCATGAACATTGACCTTAACTGAGGCAAGTGAGGCCTGCAATACTTTGCATGTTGTTGTGGGGTCTTTTGTGACCTCTTTGCTGCGCTCTTGGGGTGGGCCAGCCACACTGGGAAGGTTCTCCATTGTTCCTTGTTTTGGCCATTTGTGGATAATGGCTCTCACCATGGTTTGCTGGAGTCCCAAAGACAGATAGATTAGATAGATAGCCATAAAAACTATGGATGTCCCGATCCAATCACATGGTTTCAGACTCGATCGGATATATGTATATATATTATCATTTTTTAACACCTCTATAGTTATGCGGTGGCACAGAGTTACACCTCTTAAGACACAGAAACAGCAATGCTTGCGGCATGACGTCACTTTGCCGGCATTTAACCAATAGCGTATCGGCAACAAAGTAGAACACGGAAGCGGCTTAAAGCATTCTTTATGTATCATAGAAGTATCGGATTGGGACTCTGTATCGGCAGATACTCAAAATCAAATGATTCGGAGGCAAAAAATGTGATCGGACAATATCTGTACATTATTCCCGCTCACCTCTGTAATTATGACCTCATATCCTGTATTATACTGCAATCTATTGTATAGGCCATATATGCACTTCTGGTTGGATGCTAACTTGGACCTTGTACAATGACTATAAAGTTGAATCTAATCTAATCTAATCTAAAAGGATCAACAGCATTAACGTATGACATTTGTGGGGGGAAAAAATGTAATAAACAATATATTAAAAGATGAAAGTATTCGTAAATACACACACAGCCCACGCTGCCAACTGATGTCTGCAAGCTGTTGAACACAATCCTGAAATTCAGCCCAACTTTAAAACATTTCGCTTTAGGAATTTTAGTTGAAAGTATGTTAAGATTAGTTAATAGTAGATTATCTGATGCCATTAGAGCAAGTGTAATATTAATTACTGCATTCACTCATTAGATGCGATCTTATAGCTATATGTATGTTCTACGATGGTACGTCTTAAGTCATAAACTGTTTAAGAATGTACCATCAGTTAGTAGGTCATTTCGAACCGTCATTAAAAAAAAAAAAAAAAAGGTTTGTTGCCATTTAGAACAAATAAAATTTTGATGGACTTCAACCATGTTGAAAAGGTCACATGACATTCAACATCACAACAGTTGGAAAAGTTGTTAAACCCAGTGGACCGCAAGAAACAACATTTTCCCTTCAAAATACTTGAAGCTACTTTCCATAATTATTATTATAATAAACACATTGGCTCTATATATATATATATATATATATATATACACACACACACACACATTATATATATTAAATTTATTCATCTAACCCGTTCATTCCCTCACAGGGGGTCGGTCTGTCTATCAGTCAGTCAGGCAGACAGACAGACAGACAGACAGACAGATAGATATACAATTTAATTTTTAATTAACAACCCTGAATGAACCCTTGATGTTAGATGTTTAGTAGATTGAGGCTGGTGTTACTGTAGATATTCCAGATATTCATACACATCATCAAAAATGAAAACATAATACACAAAACATTTCAATGATTCCTTTCTAAACCAACCGTTCCATCCTTAACATTAGCTCATCAGTTCCATGCATCGCTGTAGTCAAGGTTACACGCATACGGCTTGGAAATTGTTGGGACTGTTTCGAGCGATGCTGAAGTGCTGATATTTGAAGGAAAATATTATTAAATGTGGTTCATATAGCCCACAGTGGTGGTAGCAATAGCTTTTCAGTGGACACAAAGAGGTCACCTGTATCCACTTCAAAGCTGCGTCTGTGTTTTAAAGTGCTCTCAATCGCACAGCGTGTGAATTACAGCTGTCCCATTCACCAACCTGCTGCAGCTACTACTGCGATTCATCTGCACCTGTGAGCATGCCTGCAAAACACAATTACACTGCCGCAGCATTTTCTGCCATGATTGAAATGTTGTCATCTACCACACACACACACACACACACACACACACACACACACACACACACACACACACACACACACACACACACA
>JAOTRA010000002.1:8784059-8803400 GCA_026260255.1 Pseudolaguvia tuberculata | reverse complement strand
GGAGTGAATGTGTGTGTGAATGGTTGTTTGTCTATGTGTTGCCCTGAGATGGACTGGTGACCCGTCCAGTGTGTACCACCTGCCTCTCGCCTTTTGTGTGCTGGGATAGGCGCAGCAGAGCCCCGTGACCCTGAGTTAGGGAATAAGTGGGTAAGAAGATGAATGAATGATTTGACACATGAATTACCGTATTTTCCGGATAATAAGGTGCACTTAAAAACCTTTAATCGTCTCAAAAGCGCCTTATTTATTAATTCCATTTGTTCTTACTGCCCTCAAATCGATATTCATATGGTACCAGCGGACACCCTGCAGGCTCGGGGTTCTCTCTCTCTCTCAATTCTCTCTCTCTAGTCAGTCCTGATTAAGTCCTGGTTCAATCCGTATGTGCCGTAAGTTCGGCATTTCTTAAAAAATCCCCTCTCCACCATCGGTTAATGCGCCTTATAATCCGGTGCACTTTATGTATGAAATTATTACACCCATTCGCTGATATAGCACTTTATAATCTGGTGCGTCTTATAGTCCGAAAAATACGGTACACGTTATATTAACCCATGTTTCTATTATTGGAAATGTTTGACATTTTAATCTGGAATTTTAATCTGGAATTTTAATCTGGAATTTTAATTTGTTCTTTAATTTACCCAAAACTTACTAAACAACTTAGAACTGAGAAACAAAACGATATTCGTTCATTCATCTTCTTACCTGCTTACCTTCTTACCTCCCTAATTCGGGGTCACAGGGGTCTGCTGGAGAGTAATTTTATAGTGAAAATAGTTTACAGGAGAAACATAACCGGTCTCTAAATGTAATTTAAAGAATGATCACCTTTAGAATTACAGTTATAACATTTTGCTTCAGAGCAACTTAAATTCATTCATTTTCTAATCCACTTATCCCCTTAATTTGGAGTCACTGAGGTTTGTTAGAGCCTATCCCAGCTCACAAGGGATGAGAGGCAGGGGTACACCCTGGACAAGTCCACCAGTCCATCACAGGGCCACACATAGACACACGTCCGCACACACTTACACTCCATTTTATGGGTAATTTAGAACCACCAATCAACCTAATGTTTTTGGACTGTGGGAAGAAACCAGAGTACCAGGAAACCCACACAAAGGTAGGGAGAACATGCAAGAACTTACATGCACAGAAAGATCCCTTGCCCAGGAATAGAATCCGGGACCTTATTTTTCAACTTACAATTATACAACTAAGTGTGCTGGGAATCGAACTTCGATCTTCCAGTTAACGCTCTGGATTAGTTAACCTGCCCCTTTCATTAAATTATAAATACCTCCGAATGTTCTGCAGAAGGGCGGCACGGTGGCGTAGTGGATAGCACAGTCACCTCACAACAAGAAGGTTCCGGATTCCAATCCCGGGCCGGGATCTTTCTGTGCAGAGTTTGCATGGTCTCCCTGCGCTTGCGTGGGTTTCCTCCGGGTACTCTGGTTTCCTCCCACAGTCCAAAAACATGAGGTGGATGGGTGATTGTAAATTGTCCATAGGAGTGAATGTTTGTGTGAATGGTGGTTTGTCTATGTGTTGCCCTGAGATGGACCGGCGACCCGTCCTGGGTGTACCCCCGCCTCTCGCCCTATTTGTGCTGGGATAGGCGCAGCTGACCCCCGTGACCACGGATTAGGGAACCAGAGGTTAAGAAGATGAATGAATGAATGTTCTGCAGAATAAACTCTGGTATTAAGTCTGCTGGAGAAAAGAATGTGTGAAAGCCAGAAAATGAAAGTCATTTGCATGAGACGGTTGAAGGATCTCTAAGCTTTACTTCACTTTTTGGGCTTTGCAAATATTTTAATGTAAATATTCACTTTTATTTGCTTTTCTGTTGTTTCACATACTGTAAGTACAACATCTGGAAACGCAATGGCTGGAAAGCCGCAGACGAGATCTCATTCTGTAATCACTCCAAACTCACTCCAAACTCACTCCAAACTCACTGCAAACTCACTCATAACTCACTGTAAACTCACTGCAAACTCACTCCAAACTCACTGCAAACTCACTGCAAACTCACTCCAAACTCACTGCAAACTCACTGCAAACTCACTGCAAACTCACTGCAAACTCACTGCAAACTCACTGTAAACTCACTCCAAACTCACTGTAAACTCACTGCAAACTCACTGCAAACTCACTGTAAACTCACTGCAAACTCACTGCAAACTCACTGTAAACTCACTGCAAACTCACTCCAAACTCACTGTAAACTCACTGTAAACGCACTGTAAACTCACTGCAAACTCGCTCATAACTCGCTCATAACTCGCTCATAACTCGCTCATAACTCACTCATAACTCACTCATAACTCACTGCAAACTCACTGCAAACTCACTCTTACTGTAAAGGACAAACTAACGGAATTATATGATGGAATCTGGTCTTGTTTATGAGCAAAAAATAAAATAATCATATTCCATCCGGAATATTCTGTCTATGCTGGTGCATAATGGTTGGCATGGTCGCTTCACAACAGGAAGGTCCTGGGTTTGAATCCCAGTCAAGGGGTCTTCCTGTGCATGTTTCTTTGCTTGTTTTCCCTGTAGGTTTCCTCCAGGTGCCCCGGTTTCCTCCTACAGTCCAAAAACATGTACATTAGGTTGATTTCTAAATTGTCCATAGGGGTGAGTGGGTGAGTGGGTCGGCAACTTTGAGCCATTTGAACCCGTTTCCCATAGAAAAAAACACAGGGAGCTACAAACAATGTTGAGATCTAGAATGAAGATAATGCTGCATGTATAGTTATGGAAACTATTTAAAAAAAACTGTAGTTTGTTGCATTTCTGAAATCTGCTGGGTTGAAGGTTACTTTTGAATAAAATGTTTTAATTCCTCTTCGTATTCATGATATCAAAATTTTACCTTTCCGGCTGCAGCAAACTACAAATGGCGTCTGCTTCTGTGTGACGTCGTCATTTAATCACATCGAGCGACATTTGACTTTTTGTTGTTTGTGAATTTTTCACCACCTATTCGGCCACTGGGAGGCCACCAATCTTGTCAGTAGTAAAAACAAATGAATCTCATCCGGAGCCGTGTGTTGCTGACCCCTGGTCTATGTCCTATGTGCACTGGGACCCATGTCACCCCGAAAAAGGGAATAAGTGGCTTAGAAGATGAATGAATGAATGAATGAATGAATGAATAAGAGAAGGCCAGACAAAGTTCTTCTGTATAGAGGATGCCTTCTCATAACTTAATAATTAAATATCTACACAAACAATGTGTTTTTTAAATACTCGGTATTGACCACATGTTGCCAGTCCATTGCTTATCACCTGCAGTATTCGCTCATAAATTTGTCATTACAATATGTTCTCATTACCTGTGTTATTCCCTTTTGTTTACTTTGGGAAGTTGCTAAGCATTTACAGCAAAACTCTTTAGCTGTCTGATTATAAGGGCGTTGACCATTCATTCATCTTCTTACCCGCTTATTCCCGAATCCGGGGTCACGGGGGTCTGCTGCGAACACATAGGGTGAAAGGCAGGGGAACACCCTGGACGGGTCGCCAGTCCATCTCAGGGCGACACACACAGACAAACAACCATTCACACACACATTCACTCCTATGGACAATTTACAATCACCCATCCACCTCATCTACATGTTTCTGGACTGTGGGAGGAAACCGCAGCACCCGGAGTAAACCCACGCAAGCGCGGGGAGA
The DNA here is from genome assembly GCA_026260255.1 of Pseudolaguvia tuberculata. NCBI lineage: Eukaryota > Metazoa > Chordata > Actinopteri > Siluriformes > Sisoridae > Pseudolaguvia > Pseudolaguvia tuberculata. The sequence continues at coordinate 8,799,698 of JAOTRA010000002.1, read as the reverse complement.
ACATGCAAACTCTGCACAGAAAGGTCCCAGCCCGGAATTCGAACCCGGGACCTTCTTGTGAGGCGACTGTGCTATCCACTACGCCAGCGAACCGCCCCAGGCGTTTACCAAATGCTATAAATGTTAAAGCCTGAAGCCTGGCTCTTGTCTGCAGGTACATTGTCCATAGTGATGACCACAACCCTTACTTAGACTCCATGGAAGAGTTTGAGAAGAAGTTGCAGAGCTTTAAGCCTGACCTGCTGGTGGTTGGAGGCCTTCAGATGATGGACAACTTTCCATTTAAACAAGGTGAGTGCAATGATTCGGGAATATGATAGGATCCGGTTGAAAAAGGAAGAATAAAAATAAGAATTCCAGAAAAACCAAACTAAATGTATTCGTTTCTGTTCAACTCGCTGATTATTGTATAGCTGTGAAGATAAGAACTGGGAAAGTGTGAGCTTACTGAATGCTACACATACAACTCACCCTGTAATCCTTCATCCACCAGAGCAAAATAGTTCTGCTGATTTGACTATTGGAGGAAAAAGGAAGAATTAGCTAAACGTTCACACTCCCTTTCACACAAGCCACACTGCTTTTGATTGGGTTGGACTAATGTACTCGGAGTAAAAGAAGGTAGAACTATTCATTCATTCATTCATTCCTATTCTAGCCCGCTTATTCTCTAATTCTGTGTCACGGGAGTCTGCTAGAGCCAATCCCAGCACACACAGGGCGAAAGGCAGGCATAAACCCGGTTCGTTAGTTAAACAGGTCGTTAGTCCAACGCAGGGTCACATGTAGATTAACACACACACACACACACACACACACTAACTACTATGGGCAATTTAGAATCACTAATGCACCTAATGGAGATGTGGAAGTAGACCAGAGAAAACTCACACAAGCGCAGGAAGAACATGCACAGGAAGACTCTTTGTCCAAGAATCAACCCCGCGACTTCCTTGTTGTTTGGGAATTGTGTTAACTACAACGCCACCGTGCCACCGTGCCGCCACTTAACTTGGGAATCTAAATCATTTTGTTTTGTCTGGCATGAGTTTGGTCAGTCAGTATGTTATGAAGACAAATGGTTCATAATTTTACAGGCAAAAGTATTTCCTGCCGTTCTGTATTTACATTTACAGCATTTGGCAGACGCTCTTATATGGACCTTACTCAAGGGCCCCAAGTGGTTCCTTGGTGAAGTTGGGATTCATTCCCCGGTTCTGTATGTACTGCGGTTATGTCTCTATGTGCAGGGTGACTAGTGTCAGACATAAATGGATAAGGAACTCTTTTTCAGGGGAACGTGAGGCTCTACTGACACGCCTGACTCAGATGTTGTCTTCAGCTTCACCTCAGACCAACGTGCATTTTGAAATGGCCAGTTTTGTTGACGAGGCTCTGATGACTAACCTGCTAGAGCTGGTCCTTCCTCATGCTGACTCTCTGGGCATGAATGAACAAGAGCTGCCCAACTTGCTGAGCCTTTTGCGTGGCAGCACTGTGACCGTGCTGTCTGACCCCAACCCACGTGTAGCCACCGTGTTAGACCAGATGCGCGAGCTTTACCGTGTTGTCAACCTCAGACACAGGCAAACTGGCCACGGTCGAGCACTCACACGACTACACGTTCACACTCTTGCCTTCCAAGCAATGATCGTCACACACCACTCCCAATGGAAGAACACTATGTCAGCCACGGCCAAAGCCTCACTCACCGCCAACCGGCACGTGTGCGGCTCGGCTGACATTGACCTTAGCAAGGCACGCCTCATTTTGGACGAATCGTTCTCTGCAAGCAGGAGGGAAGGCAGCCAAAGAATTTCCCTACAGGAAACACGGCCTGTCTCCTGCTGGGCCGAGGACGACTATGAGATCTGTGTGGCTCCTGTGCTCGTGTGCACTGAGGTGTATCAGACCGCTGGGGGAGGAGACAACATCTCAGCTGCCGGCCTTGTGCTACAGATCTAACAGAGAGAGAATTATGGATCGCTTGCCTTACCATTCCACAGTTATGAAGACTTTTATTTTAATCTGTAGTCCTACATATCATATCATTGTTGGGTTCCAAAATGTGACTTTTTTTTTCTTCTTTCCGTTACTTTTTACTGCATATAAAAACCTTCAGATCTGGATTTTAATTCAGCACCAGAGCTTTTGTATGTCGTAACCATTTCCCTGGAAAATGCTGGAAACTTTTCAAATGTCAGAATTCAGGTGGCTAGAATTTTTTTTTTTTTTAGATTTTATTCTTTCTTTAAAAATGGGGCTTTATTGACTTCTTTTTTGAACGATCACAGCAAAGACAGTCATTTTACACAAACTTTACTTTATCAAAAAAAAAAGTCTAAAAGATGTCAATGCATTTGGATTCCTTTGCAAAACCCAAAACTCTAAAGCTAAAGTTCCTGGTTCTGGTCCATTTACAGAAATGGAAATTCTCCTGATCTTGGCTGGGTTTTATGGGTCTTTATCCTTGTAGCTTCTATGAACCAATTATCGACCTACCTCTGTGCCTGTGGAACAAATTGTTGGGTTTTTTTTTTTTTTTTTTTTTTTATCTCTATGAAATCTGTCGAATACTTTCTGGATTTCTGCATAGGAGAAGGTAAAGTCTTTTGTTTTCTTGTTGTGAAACTGGTTAAAGTGGTGGTACAGCAGAGTGGTGTTGGAAGTGTTTTACCCTGTGAGCACTATCAGAAATGTTCCGGAACACTACACTGCTGATAGCCTATCTCGTCTCAGGGATTTGCTGAACCTTGTTATTATAGATTCAAGCTGAACCCGTTCTAGCCTTACTCTTATCGAGACCACAAGCTCAGAAGTAGGAATATCTCAATATTACATGAAGTACCAAAAAAATGCAGCTGCTGTTTTTTCTTATTGTTGTGTGACCTGTATCAATCCTACATGTTTGGATGATTTAAAAAAAATACACACCCTATAATTACAACGTTCCAAGAATCAATGTAGCTTCGTAGTTAATGAGCCATATTCGAGTGCAAGTAAATGTGTGATTGAAATCCTGTGCTGTTCATTTCACCTATTCTGTTTCCAGATCTCTGTGTCAAGCTGAATGAATGAATGAATGAATGAATGAATGAATGAATGAATGTTTGGTTAGAGTGGAATTGTTTGAAACATGTGTGCTCCTCTTTTATGGAATTAAAACTTACATTCCTACATTTACAGACATTTTCTGGTTTTCATTCATTATAATAATATAATTAGCACATAACTACATTGTATGTTGTACCGGCTCAAATGATTAAACATGGTAGTCCCCACCACAGCCAAGACATACCTGGGCCGCTACATCCTAGCTGACCCTGCATTCTGACCCCCTAAGAAGTGGTAGCACAGTGGGTAAAGTGTCGGATGACCAACTTGAAGATCCAGGTTCTAATCCCAGCACCAACACGTCAATACTGCTGGGTCCCTGAGCAAGGTGCGTAACCACCAGTTGCTGAATTGTACAACAGGATATAACTTAAGTCGCTCTGGATGAGCTCATCTGCAAAATTCTATAAATGTAAGATGGGATGTACAAAGAATGAATTTCATTGTGCTGCGTATAGTAAAAGCTTTTACATTATTAACATACAGATAAATACACAATAATATTCGTTACAAGAGACAACTAGATTTACAGAATTTGGTAAAAATCTTAAGTTTTTTTTTTTTAATCCATAGTAAGGTTTAACATTAGCTGGCAGCATGGCAACTGGCAACCTTCCCTGAACCACCATTTCCTGATTGACCTGATAGAATTAATTACAAAGTAATTAACATTAATTGTGTATTTCAAAACATGGTGAACTCGTATACCTAAAAGTTTTCAACAAGTTATAAGATTTATTCATAAAATCATTTATTATCTACTGGCAGTGTGTGTCGATTAAACATAGAATGAACCCGATGAAAGACTTAAATTTACTGCATTTGGCATCCCACCCTCCTTATCCAGAGAAACTTAAAGGTTCAAAAGTCCAGGAACGGTTGCTTGTTTTGTTTGTCTTGAGAATTGAACCCATGCCTTTATCAGTAGTCTTAACACTTTCAGACTGAGCTCCCATCTTTACCCCGACACACAGTGACACCGAATCACTTAGAATCAAGATCATTAATTGCTTATTTTTACTAGCTACACACTTTCTCTAAATCCTGGACTGCTGTCAGTTTAGTAGAAAACAACATAAGTGCACTATACTGACAAAAGTTGTTTGGGTCACTTAACCATCAGATCTATACGTGGTTCCTCTTCAAACTGCTAAAATCTGAAAGCCCACAGTTGGTCTAGTATGTTTGTTGTAGGTTGTAGCATTACATTATTCTTTCACTAGAACTAAGAGACTCCAACACTGTTCCAGCATGACAATGACTCTGAGCACAAAACCCCCTGACCTCCATTATCACATGCTGCGCTAAAATTAGAGTGAAAAAAAGCCCCCACCATTGTTCCACACAAAGTCCTGATTTGACCACCAACTGAACCCCTTTGGGATGAACTAGAATGGTGACTGACCCTCCCCAGACCACCTTACCTGACATTAGTCTCTGATCTCACTAATACTGTTGGAGCTGAATGAAGAGATAGCTCACATTGGACTGGAAGGTCTTACTAGAAAAGTGGAGCTTTATCCAATAGTAAAAATGGGAATCAATCTGGAAGTTGATGTTGAAAATGGCGTGTGTTTGTGATGCTCAGGTGATCAAAAGCTTTTGGAAATCTAGTGTACATCATTTACCATTAGCAATGTAGAAGAATTGTGGATATAGTTAAATATAATACATTTTATAGGCAAAAGTATGTGGACACCAACAAATACATTTTAACAGCTGACCCCGAGTTAGGGAATAAGAAAATGAATGAATGAATGAATAACTCTTATCTTTTATTGTGATGTTTGAGGACCATTGAACTTTTAACTAAAGCTGCTGCTCCATTATTCACTTTGACTAATTAACAAAAGGGTCACCGTATATAATACAATGAATAGTGAGTGAATAATTAATTTTATTTTATTATATTTATTTCAGGTCTTTCGACAGTATTTCTATACAAAACGATCTACAAACTAAAAAAAAAACATAACGTCATTCCCAAAGACTTGTGTTTTGAATTTTCATAGTGCCCTTAATTCTTAGCGTTTATAATTACGTCACTGGAACATTTAATCTATATCATGATTGGATGATATCCCGTCCAATCAGAGGCGTCGTTTTTGTTGGGTGCCTCGTTCGTTGCAGAATTGCCGCTATCGTTAGCCGATGCTATCAGTGAGCTGAGGTGTTGGTTTAAAGTGTATGTGTGAAAGAAATGAGTTCTATTGGGACCGGGGTGAGTTTATATTAAATAATCTTTACATTTATTATTCGTTCGACCGGTAAATACTTCTATTATTGTGGTTTTCTTTAATGAATGTTATTAGCTGCGCTGCTCTCACACCGTTTAATAGCATTAGAATGAATAGCTCAAGTGCGAAATATCATTATTCGCGGTTTTTAGTGATGAACGTTATATTGGTAACGTTGGAATAACGTTCGGACAAGGTTATCTATGATGGTTTTGGCTTTAGTCGGAAGATTTTTGTTTCTTTCGGTTATGTGTCTGCTGAGTCACCGCCTGCTAACAATGAATAAGATGCTAAACTCGCAGCACTAAACCTGATATTAGCTTCCTGGCTAATTAAAGTGAAAGTAAATCTAAACGTTTTCTCCAACCACAATATATCTATCTAGCGTTAATCTTTACTGACATTATTAATTTATAACTGTCAAATGTGCTCTATTGTCCGCCAATAAATAAATTAACATTTTAACAACGTTTTAATGACTGGCGACTTGTCTAGGGTGTAATCCCCGCCTCTCGCCCTATGTGCTCTGGGAAAGGCACCAGCAGACCACCGTGACCTCGAATTAGTGAATAAGCGGGTAAGAAAACGAATGAATTAATGCATTTTATATATATATATTTTTACCTCAATCTAGTACGACTTGTCTGCCTCCACCTTCTCACCGGATGGCAGGGTATTTCAAGTAGAATATGCCATGAAAGCAGTAGAAAATAGCAGGTAAGTGCACCCGGATGGGACCCTCAACCACCCCTCCAAAACCTTTTGTTGTAAATGTGTGTCAGATGGATGTTCAGTCTGTTGATGATGTTTTGTTTGGTTCCTTCAGCACAGCGATTGGAATCCGGTGCAAGGACGGAGTCGTGTTTGGTGTTGAGAAGTTGGTGCTGTCCAAACTGTATGAAGAAGGTTCCAACAAGCGTATCTTCAACATCGATCGTCATGTCGGCATGGTACGTGATTCTGAGTTTGTGTTTATGCACGTGTCTGTTCAGAGCTACATGTGAAGTGGTGTGGTGTGACCTGCCTACGGCACTGTTGTTGGTACCAGTCATGCCGGGGTGAGAGTCCACCCCATGTAATTCATCCACCTTGTTAGTATCGTCACATTCCATGGGAAGGCAGAATAGTGGATGTTTCAGTGGATGATGTTAAACGAGAGCAATTTAATCACAATGAGCTTTCTAAAGTATTTGAAATGTTCTGCATTGGTCCTTTCTGCCGTTTCTGAATATGATGAATTTTCTCTCCTGTAGGCTCATTACATAGGTTAAACAGTAGTTGGATGTGAATTTTTTTTCAATGAAAAGGATTAGATTGCATACTCCGTTGGAATGATATATATTGTTGGGAAGTGTGTGTTTTGGATGGATCCATGTTCTTAACTTAGTAGAACCTGATATATTTTCAGTTTTCAATTGGCTGCTAAACGGCTGCTTTTTTTTTGTCTACCACTGTCTTAGTGTTGAGTTATAGTTCTCATGTCACTGTGTCCAGACACTATTCAGTTTACACTGTCACGCGTTACTTCTTAAAGCGTGTGTGTGTGTGTGTGTCCGTCTGTGTGCGTGTGTTAAATCCCACAATATAAGTAGTTTCTAAAATGTTGCAGTCAATCTATTGATGGGCAACGACATTCATGCCACTCTTAATATAACACCCGAAATGACACTTTATTCCCGTCCTGACGGTTGATTAAAACTGTAGCTGCATTTGTTTATTAATTTCCTCTGCTGCCATGTGATTGTTGATTAAATAAATGCATTGGTATGTACAATGGCCGGTGAACATATGTACCTAATTTTTCTAAAGAAAATCATTTATTCTTCACAGACTGGATATGTTACTGATAAATGTTAGGTTCAAAAAAACAAACATGAATATTTCTGTGGTTACAACAAAAACATCATCAAGATTTCAATAAAAATATTACCATTCCAGGAAACCTATTTTACAGTTAAAGTGAAGATGTTTCCCTGTTGTCTCTGTAACAAGCTAATCCAAATACAACAAGTGGCGTTGAACTGCTGCTCAGAAGGTTATTAGTTCTAAATCCACAGAAATGCAACCACCGAACAAGACCTATGAACCAAACCTGTTTGATTTTGGGTGCTAATAGGAATTTGTCTGTTTTACAAAGGTTATACAATTATATAAAAAAAAATTATAGGAGCATTAAAAAACTTCTAATACAACATAATGCCGTATCTTCTGCTCTATCAAAGGAATAAATAAAATCATTATTATATATAGCTTTATGATGAATTAATGAATAATTAATAGGACCTATGGATATCATGTTTTGTCTTCAGGCTGTAGCAGGGCTGCTTGCAGATGCTCGATCCCTTTCTGAGGTGGCACGGGAAGAGGCATCTAACTTCCGCTCCAACTATGGCCATGATATTCCTCTAAAGGTGAACCTCACGGCTGTGAAGCAGTAGCTGCATGTGACCCATCATTGTTGTAACCATGCGGAATGCAGTGCTGTTATTACCGTATTAGCCCAATTATACAGCTGTAAAAATATTCCCCTTTTTGTTGTACTTTCAAAACTATTCTCAAAAATTTCATACAAACTTTTTTTATTCGTTGTGATTAAACTCACTCATTCTTTTAAAACAGCATCTTTCAGACAGAGTGGCCATGTATGTCCATGCCTACACGTTATACAGCGCTGTACGGCCTTTTGGGTGCAGGTAGGTCGAATAACAAAAAGGCTTTTGATTCAACAAATATTATACAGTATCAAATACTGTTGTTTAACGCCACATTTCTATCGATTATGGTTTTAGTTTCATCCTTGGCTCATACGATGAAGATGATGGCCCCCAACTGTACATGGTGGACCCATCAGGGATTTCTTATGTAAGATTCTCAGTTTTTATTTATTATATACCTTAAGACAGAGTCTGTGTGAAATGAAGTTTAGCTCAATAGGAGTAAAAGTTTCACCGTAATGTCCCTGTCCGTAGGGTTATTGGGGCTGCGCCATTGGAAAAGCCAAACAAGCTGCAAAAACAGAAATTGAGAAGCTTCAGGTGAGTTTCCATTGCATGTAACTGAGATCTAGTGAATTATACATTCTTATCCATCCAAAAAGCAAGTACCACAATTTCACATTTAACCTTTATAAAATGGTTGCCAGGAAGGAGCAGTGATCCGAGTATAACCGATTAATCACCTATTACTGTATGGAAACAAACTCATAGGCAGCTTCATACACGTTGCTAGGTGATCTTTATTTATAGCTAGGAGAGAACAGATTTCCTAAAAGCTCAATTATAGATTTAGTTGATTAAGCACTACATGTGTCTTGTATATTAGCACTGAAATTTGTAACCCTTCAGATATTTTAACAAAGCAGGACCTTGAACTTTTTCGTATTTTAACAGGGTTATAAATGTAAACAAAAATACAGGAGGCAAGGTTGAGGTAAAGTATTGAGCTTCTCTATGGAAATGATACATTAGTGGGATGATTCATGCTAGATGTTTTATGGACAAAGTCTGAGAGGACATATTGGTATTATTGGCAGAAGTGTGGTGGACATGGAGGTAAAGAACAGAAGGAAAGGGATTCTGAGGACAGGTGGGTAGAGGCAGATTATTCGCTGTGGCGATGGGATCAGACTTTTGCTCATTGCATATGTAACACCGAATCACCTTGACTTGTATAAGCAGTCCGACTTTATTGTGCATCAATAACTGCAAGTAAATGTAGATCAGGCCTGCATGGCTGATGAAGAGTTTTGCTCTTTAGTACAACGGTAACTGAGATGTTGGTGTGGTTTCTCTCATAAAACCGCATCCTTCAAGTCTTTCAACATTATGGTCCAGCTTTTTGACTTGACTCATCTAAAACAAACATTCATTTCTCGTTTTATTTTTTAGTACAAAATACGTTCTTGTGCAAAAAAACCCGGAAAAAAATGATATAATGTAAAAAGGTTAATAAGCTTATTATACTGTATGTAATTACCATTCTTATTCTTTAGTTTAATTCTACAATTTGTAAAGCAGCTTTACAAAAAACAATGAAAATAAAACTCACCAGCACTATTACAGAATATAGATCCCAGTTTGTGCCTCTGTTTCATGTTTTCATATTCATACACTTTAGTACATTTTAATCAGACGCATAATTATGACTTACTGAGTGTTTGTGCTACTCAATTATTGACCACAGCAATGTTGATTTCTAATACAGAACTCGTTAAAAAATTTCGTTATTGACATTTACTTACACACACACACACACACACACGATTGTAAGGATAAATTTCTATGTAAGCCACTATTTTTATTAAGCCACTTTATTTTGTCACACACAGGATTATATACAGTACAACATACAGTGGAATGTTTTCCTTCGCATTCTTAGTAAGTTGGGGGGTCAGAGCGCAGGGTCAGCTATTGTACAGCGCCCCCTGGACCAGGAAGGGTTAAGGGTCTTGCTCAGGGATCCAACAGTGGCAAACTTGAGCCCAAGTCTTCCTGGTCACCCAATCAACAACTTCTAAACATTTGAGTCTCCACTGCCCCATGTTGTATTTTACAATTTAAGAGCGGTAAAGCCAAAAACATTGATAAAAATATTTCTAGATTATCATGTGTATCAGACTATTTTTGTCCTCCCTATTTTTACAGATGAAAGACATGACCTGCCGAGAGCTGGTGAAAGAGGTTGCTAAAATGTAAGTACAACCCTATAGCTACGATGGCAGAATATATGGCTGAAAGGAGCATTCTCTACAGATGAACTTTAAACTGTTTTTCCTTCTCTTAAATAAATGTTTCTGTCGATAAGTTAAAGCAACTTATACAGAAAACGCAGAGCTATTTTCGATGGGTTCTAGCTCCGTGGTTAAGGCAGGGTTTGACAGACTGCTAACTGAAAGATTGTAGATTCGATTTCCTGTAAACAAGTAGGTAATCGTTGCGGGACCCCTGAGCAAGGCCCTTATCCCCTCTACTGTTCAGTTAAAGGTGTTGTCAGTCTACCAGTGCACATGACACCACCTGTGACCTCATTATAAATGTTCATACTGTAAATGTTGCTGGAATAAATGTCTGATTTCCATTACCACCGTGACGTACCATACCATCAGATCTATTAATATATACATTAGAGAGAGCAGCTGAAATTAGGCATTACTAGCTGTTTACATTGGTTATGTTTCATATCTGTAGTTATGCTACATTTGGCCAAAAGGTCTCATTTGTTAGCAGCCTGGACTTAATTTAACACCACCATTTAATACTGTTCTTCTCCTGCAGGACAAATTATATACAATCTACAACAAAAAATAATAACGCCATTTACCACCACATGTTCCGAAAGCTTTAGTTTTTGTTAGCTAAACTATGAAAAGTAACGACATGGAATACAGTTTGGCATTCGGTGGACGTTCTTATCCAGAGTTACTTACATTTGGTCTCCTTTTTTTTACAATTGTGTAATTGTGGGTTAAGGGTCTTGCTCACGCGCCCCAGTGGTTCCTTGGTGGAGGTCTATCGAACTCCGGTCTTTATGGTATTAGTCCAACACCTTAACCACTAGACTACCACTTCCTAGTGGTAATAAATGTTAATGAGCTTTATATAACTGACTGTAGCGGTTTGTAAGCGATTGCACCAGGAAAGCTTAGCATTAAATCCGGTTTCTTTCCTTTATTCGAATGAACAAATTTTGACTAAATTTATATTTCTTCAATTAAAGGATGAGGACAGAGGTGAAACTGGGATTAAAAAAAAAAAGTTAATTACTTTTTAGTTACGACTAGAGCGTCCACCTCCCTATTATCCACATATCACTGATCATTACATAAATCATAATACTACACAACCTTTTGTGTTCTAGTCCTTCAAATGCTTTTAACCTTTCAGAAACGCTCGTTTTTAGCTGAATCCAATAGATTAGATTAGAGTGTAGCTTTATTGTTTTTACCCTCTGGCAAACAAATGTTAAGACAAACCAGGGGCAGTTAGGACTGACTAATGCTCTAACACAGCTGTTTGTTCTGTCTCGACTTGCATGGTTCCTAAACAAAACAACTGGATTCACAGTTTTTATTAAAATGACTCTTATGTGACCCTTTAAGCAAACATGGCGTTCCAGCTCTTCAGACAGACACTATAGAAAAGTGTACAATATATTAATTCGGTAATGTTTGTAAAAAAAAAAAGTGGTTATTAAATGTTTTGCACAAAATTACAGTACACACACACACACACACACACACACACACACCCTTTACTTTATCTTGAAACTGATGTGTTGCACTGAACGGCCAATGGAAGATTATTGCAGATTGTCATACAAATTAGATAATTGTTTAGTATCGTTCTTTATTTGTAAAATTGTCACCGCCGTTGAAAATATAATAAGTTCTTTAAATGATAGTTTCACCTTTAAAGCATGAATAAATAATTTGTGCATAAAGTACAGGTAAGCAATAATCCCATTCTATGACATTAGTACAGCTGTAGGTTGGTACACAGATTTTCCCGGATGAGCAAAGAATCGATTTTGTCACGAAGTTTTTATTTATTTTTTTACAGTATCTACATTGTACATGATGAGGTGAAGGACAAAGCCTTTGAGCTGGAATTAAGCTGGGTTGGAGAAGGTAGCAAACATTTTGTGGTTTTTTTTATTTAAAGAAACATATCACATGCATTAAAGAGTCTTTATTGAATCCATTTTTTTTTAGTCACAAAAGGAAGACATGAGTTGGTTCCTAAAGATATTAAAGAGGAAGCAGAGAAATATGCTAAAGTAAGTTCTATAGCTATAATCATTGGGATACGGGTTTATCTCTAGTTTCCTGTTTGTTCTTTATTGATTCATTTTATTTTTCCTCTCTCGTAGGATTCACTGGAAGAGGATGATGATTCTGATGAGGACAATATGTAACCTGTCTGACAATAATATTCAACAGACTCCTTTTACGTGTACCTGATCGAACCCCAAACTTACTTTTATATGTTTTCTAAAAATGCATCACTGTAAATGTAGAACATCAGAAATAAATGAATGAAAAGTTACCTGTTGTGTTTTAGATTCATTAGTGACAGTCCTGATGTTCTAAAGCTACATTGCATCTGTACAGCAGGACAATGTGTCTGTCTGTAATAGTCACACTGCAGGATGTGATGTCATGAAGGGATTATGTTTAAACAATCAGTTTGGCGGATTTGTTGCAAAGTTTATTAAGAGTAAAAGTTTTAATTGCACATTGAAGGTTTGTTACCGTGGCAACCTTTTAAACAAGTTTTAACGAATTCAGTGACAAAAAAAAACAAACATTTGTAACTTCAACAAATTCATTTTTGAACATTTAAAGATATAGAAGCGAGAGAGAGATGTGGGACTGGAAAGGACTCAAACCCGGAGTCGAACCCTGGTTGCCAAAACGCAACCAATAAATGTTCTATATAATTCTTTTCAATTAGCATCACCTTAACCGCTAGGCTACCACGATCTTCTTCTTTTCCTTTGTGCTGCTCTCATTAGGGGGCGCTACAGCGGATCACTCTTCTCCACACTACCCTGTCCTCTACATCTGCCTCTTTCACCCCAACTACCTGCAGATCTTCCTTCACTCCTTCTTTTCATCCTATCCGGGACCTCCGTCCTTAGCATTCTCCTACCAATATAACCGCTAGGCTACCACGATATTGTACTTGTATGCACAGAATGTGTATGTACTTATGCAGATGCACCAACTTGTAAAATCCCCACAATTGTTCTAAACAAACGCTTTCTTTCCGAACAGAAATACTCGAGTCACTGAATTTTTTCATAATGCGATAGCAGTTTTTTTTTTCTCCTTCCCCAGTGTCATGCAGCTCTACTGTGGTCTTAACTTGAACAAACAGAAGTCTGTAGTCGTACACTGCAAGGATTCGAACCATGTGCTGAACTTCAGCAGTGCCGTCCACCAGTGTAAAGTACTGCAGAGCAGCTATTTGCCCTGATATTTGATCATTATTTGTCCTAAATGTGTCTAAAAACCAAACCAATAACAAAAACTAAAGAATTTTATATTTGTGTATTAAATGAGTAAATTGTCTGCTGTAATAAAATAAACTGCTGTAAGTCACCGAGGACAAACCTGCTTATGTTCGAACCCCAGAACATGACCATTGGTTAAATGCCTCTTTAGTAAATAATCACTGCATTTAATACAACAGGACCAACCAGGTTTCATTTCCCCGTCACTGAAAACTTTATTAGAAACACAAATACCTGTAACGTCAGGTAACTACCCACACATCTGCATGAGGTACAATAAAACGAGGGCAGAAGAAGGCGTGTTTATAATCACCACCAATCTACCACTGCACAGAGGGGAAAAAAAAACATGAGTCTCAAATGCTGCATCTTAAAAGGGGGACATGCATAAAACCCCACTGGGATCCAGTGCTGCCAGCTATGGACAGATTCCAGTGGCTACGGCCTGACAAACACATACAAACATTTAACTGTGATAAATGGACATTGATGAGGTCACCCAGATAAGGACGGGTTCCCTGGCTAGTCTGGTTACTCTCTTCTCCCTACTTCATCTCATAGGTTTACCAGTTTAACACAAATACTTTTGGGAAAGAATAAAAAGGAGAAAAGAAAAAAAATCTGGCCCTGCAAACAATCATGGAAGAATATGGTAGTGGTAGCCTAGTGGTTCAGACTTGGTTGGACAAATACCAGAAAGACCAGGGTTCAAATCCCATCTCCACCAAACAACGAGTGTGGGCCCCTTGAGCAAGACTCTTAACACACAATTGCTCAGTTATAAAAAATTTTATAATTTTATTTTAAAATAAAAAAATTAAAAATAAAAGTACGAGAACGTAAGTTGCTCTGGATAAGAACGTCCGCCAAATACTGTAACTGCAGAATATCAGTGGTGCAATGGTTGATGGTGCAAAGACTTGAGGTTGATGGGTGAGTGTAAATTGCTCATAGGAATAAGTGTGAGAGGTTATAAAGCTGTAACATAAAATTTGTAAAAAAGTGAAGCGCTGTTAATATTTTCTGGATGCAGTGGAAGTACAAATGGAAGACGGGTGAGCAACACTGTTGGTATTGCAGGAGCAGTAAACATGGCGTCCGGGAGAATTTAGTTTACCTTTTCTTTTCGCAGATTTGTTAACTAATTGAAAAAAACGGCGGCGATTTCAGAAAGGTGAAACCATGGCGATACACAAAAAGCAGAAAGTCAACGGTACAGAAATCACTCGCAGAAGTGAGACTGGATTAAAACGCTTTATTCACATACCGGCACGGCCTTCGGTTCGAAATTATTAAATCATTCAAATAAAAAGGAATTCATTTCAGCGACTGAACTTACATCATCGGAGTTACTAATAAAACCTCCACAGAGACCAATTTAACTCTTAAAATAGATTACAGTAATCCCTGGTTTTTGGTGGTTAATGGGGATCAGAATCTTCTGCGAAAGCTGAAAAATCGCGAAGTAGTATTTCCCCCTAGGAATGTGTGTGTATGCGGGTTTCTGTACAAGAATGTTTTAAATATGTAATCCACTCGTACTCTTATTGGTCGATGTCACACCGTAAACCAATCAGGCGCCTTTATGATAGGCCGTGGTATGTACAGTACTCTGAGTCAACTCATCTCTTTGGTTGACATGCAGGTTTCCTTCTCTCGCACGTCAACATGAAACAACGCTCCTTTCCACAATGTGGCCGCTGCTGATCCGCCAAGCACTGAAACCGCAAAACATGAAGCACCAAGTGGCCAGGGAACGCTGTACTATCAAGTGGCCAGGGAACACTGTACTATCATTACTACGCTGCACAAAAAGAAGAAATCAGTCAATAAATAGATCAATAAATCGGATTGAAATGAGAAGACAAAACATCTGCAATCACTCGGAGAAAATTTTACTTTGGAGCTTTGCATCGTTTGCTTTCTTGCTGTAATGTACCTGCGTTAGCTGCAACACCTGTTGTTAACTGGAGGTGTATTTTGCTGTGTTAATACTTCTGTAAACGCTACTTGCTGAAATAAATAAAACTTTTCTGGTTTAATTACTTTCTATTGGCAGCAGTGCGGCGCAGTACAGAATCCACAAATTCCAGAAAAATAATTGTAGATTGTAAGCAACGGTGTCATTCATTACAGTCAGACTGTGAGTATTAGTCACACTGTGTTTATTCGTCAAGAAAGTATTAGTCAGACTGTGGGTATTAGTCAGACTGTGTTTACTCGTCAGACTGTGTTTACTCGTCAGACTGTGTTTACTCGTCAGACTGTGTTTACT
>JAOTRA010000002.1:8770578-8783305 GCA_026260255.1 Pseudolaguvia tuberculata | reverse complement strand
CATCCATAAACCTCCTCTTTGGTCTTCCTCTTTTCCTCCTGCCCTCCACCTCCATCCTCAGCATTCTTCTACCAATAAGATGAATGAATGAATGATGATGATGATTAAAAAATCAACAACTACTACTACTGGTACTCACCCTGTCAAACATAAATGACAAATCAACAATCATATTATACAAGTTTAACGCAAATGTCAGTAAACTAAAAAACAAACAAACACCATGTCCAATAAACAAATGATTCATTTGGAACGCTGAACTTCAGCTTATGGGAAGATAATAAAGAATAAAAAAACAACACCAGTTTTACCCTTAAACAGTTCACCTAAAGAGCAATTAAACTATAAAACAATAAAATACTAATTTGTCCGAATAAATTGTAATGAAACAGCACGATGACTAAGTGTTAAACCCATTCGTATAAAATGGTGAGTCTGGAGGAAGACTAGCGTGACTCTTCCTGTTGTCTTCCGTTTACGTCACAGAACCGTGACGCGCGCCATCGAGTTAAGGCGCCATTATTCTCATAGCCTTCAACTGACCTTTTCTATTCTGTCGCGTTTAGACGTCTCTCTCGCCTACAACTGACTATGAGAAATAGAAATGAACAACCAACGGTGGTTATTCACGGTGTTGTTTAAGTAAAGTCATTGGTTTTAAGCTCATTGAGCTTCAGCTCGGACTCACCTCGACATCGCAGAGCACGGCGTCAGTGGTCAAAAATATCTGCGTCGGGAACAAAATGGCGAATGAGCTTTTCATTTCGACATGCGCAGTGAGAGCAAAAGCTTTTTATTTTCCCTCTGAAACGAGAGCGGCCACCCTTACAGTACATTGTTTAAGCCAATAAAAGAAGTAGGCGGGCTCTTTCGAAGACGATTTAACCAATAATCATGTCAGACAGCGTTCTATTGCAAGCCTCTAGCCAATCCAACGTCAAATGTGGTTTGTTTTAATTGTAAAGATTAGGCCGCGATGACAGCCAATATGAAGCAACTTTTCGTAGCGCCGCTTTCATATTAACCAATCACGTCTCAGGGAAATGTTCCTCCAATGGAATTTCATGTGTCAGAAGTCCAATCGTAATATTAGGAATGTGGCTACCGAGCTTAGTGCAGCCAATCGGATTTCGAGAAACACAACCTTGGCTCAACAGCTTGTTATTTCGTTTATGCTTTGCAACCCAGGCGAGTGGTAAGCGGACATACAGGAGTATGTAAGTATCCCTAACCGAGACATTTCATTCAAACTAGTTTCGTCCTTGGAGAGTCGATAATCGTTTAGTTTGAACGTTAAAAAGTAAAGTTTAACGTATAGAGGAGATTTCTAAGTACGGGATTAACACGACGGAAATTTGAATGGCAGTGACTAGCTAGTCAGAGGTGCTAGGCGGCTTGTTTTCCCCCAGAGCTGCTAGCTTGCTTGCTAAGAGGCTTTTGTGGAATTCTGTTTAACAGTCACGGTGACTCGTTCAGGGATACTTTCTCGTCTTTTCCCAACTTCTAGACTAAGGAATTGATGTGTATGTGCTAAAACAACCAACGACATACGATCGACAATCATCCGGAACTAGCTTTTTTGTCTTTTTATTTTCTCCCAGCTTTGCTGAGCTGAAGTTCGCAGGCGGGCAGCCAGTTTAAATCGCCGTAACATCGAGGAACACTTAACCGAGGTTAATTGGCAGAGGCTCTATATTTAGCGCAAATGTTTTTTTTAAAAAGCTCTTAAAATCCCAGTAGACGTCGAATAATTCCGTTACTTCGTTTATTCGGCTATAAGCGCGCGCTCGCGTGTGTGTTATAATGTCGATGACAGTCTCCTAATCGAGATCGTATTAGTTGCTGTTGGTAGCAGATTGTAAAGCAAAAGCCTGACACGGTTCCGGCGGTGAGCTATGATGGCGACGTGACACACACACACACACACACACACACACACACACACACACACACACACACACACACACACACTCGGAGTAAAGCGGGAAGAACACACGCACTACTCCGGTTATTTCTCTCACACTCTCTCTCTGTCACATACAGCTTTATATTCATAAAAAAGCATTAAAGCAAATGAAATGGTACTTTCGGGGCTTTCTTTATATCGGAACAGTTTTTCATGAGAGAGGGGAAAACGCTTTGAGAGCTCGCTGAACATTTTTTGTAGCGTGAGGAGGAGGAGAAGGGGGGCCGCGGCAACGAGCTTGAAAAGAATGCGTGAGTAGTAGCTAGCCCGTTAGCCAGTTAGCATGTCTCTGCTCTGTCGTGCTATTTACCGACTCTAAAAACCTTGACGTATTCTGCTTATTTCTCCTTTTAAACGCACCTCCGTTGTTTACTTTTGCATCATTTTGTTTTCTCAGCTATCCAAACCAAGCTGGACTCCCCCAAATAGCCATCACAATGAAGGTAAGTGAGCTCCAGCTGAGGACAGCAGTGTAGCCGACGCCTCTCCGATCAGAGCCAAGCAGCCTGCTTCATATAGCCCACAACTTATTTATCAACAACACGTGGTGGTCTTTACACACTCTTTACGTTATATAGGACCATTTTTTTGCCCATGGTTAGTTTACCTCGATCAGCTGCTCTCCAATCCCTTGCTTTTTATGCTGTTATGATCCACATTACTATATACAGCAAATGTGTACAGTACAATAGTTTTATTATGATCAAGCACAAGAGACTAATTCCTTGTTCATGTTAACCTACTCTATAAGGAAATAAAGCTCATTGTAAAGAGTAAATGAGAAGTTAATTGAATATGGAGGGATTTAGGGGTTCGAGTCAGGAGTGAATATATAGTAAACCAGCGTCCATATACTGCATAGTGTTATTTCATTTGTGTACGAGTAATGTTGGGTAAAGCTATATGTTTTTGTTTTTTATTTGTAGGTAGCAGATGAGCCTGCCTACCTGACTGTTGGAACCGATGTGAGTGCTAAATACCGAGGTGCCTTCTGCGAGGCAAAAATCAAGACTGTTAAACGGATGGTGAAAGTTAAGGCAAGTTTTTTCAATTGTTTAAACAGCACAAAATAAGATTGCTCTGGCAACCAGCCATCATCCATCCGACATCGCTTGGAATCTAGTATACTTTCAGAAGCTGTTTTGTTTATTTATTTAAAAAAATATATTATTATAAATGGGTCTATTGTTTTTATTGGGAAGTCATGACTGATGTTTTATTAGCTGGTCAGTCACAGGTGTTTTATGATTAAACATTGAAATAATTTTTGTCAGATTATGTTGTGTATGTATTAGTTTGTCAGAGGGACGGCGGCGCATGTGGGTTGTTTTGGAGACAAGGTGGGGGACACTTGGTTGAGATGGTTTGAACAAGTGCAGAGGAGGGTTATGCAGTGTATTGGTAGAAGAATGCTGAGGATGGAGGTGGCGGGCAAGAGGAAAAGAGGAAGACCAAGGAGGAGGTTTATGGATGGGGTGAAGGAAGATCTGCAGTTACAGTTTGGCATTTGGCCGGCACTCTCTTATCCAGACTTACATTTGGTCTTGTTTTACAACTGAGCAAGTGTGGGTTAAAGGTCCAACACCTTAATCGCTAGGCTACCATTTCCCAGCAACAAGATATGCAGGTAGTTGGGGTGAAGGAGGCAGATGTAGAGGAGAGGGTAGTGTGGAGAAGAGTGATCCGCTGTGGGGACCCCTAACTGGAGCAGCTAAAAGGAGGAGAAGATGATTGTGAGGTCTAACACCCATGTACAGACTTCTGGTAACAATCGTGTCTTAATTAACTGAAGGGCACTTTGTGCACTTTGCACCGCCTGTCGTCAACCGCTTAGTTGACTTAGGATAGAAAAGTGAGTTGCTGTTTTTGGCCCTGGGATGGACTGGCGATCTGTTTAGCTTGTACCCCTCCTGCTCTTTACTATTTCAGAAAGCTGGCAGTGACCCTTAATTAGGGAATAATCTGGTATAAAAGATGAATGAATGCTTAATCCCTTGTGCATGTTTTCCGGTACGATTGCTCAGATACAGTTCCACCTAAATGTTCCACCTCATCGCTTTTTTTTTTTTTTTTTTTTTTAATTTCTGTCCCATAACATCTTGATGTGTGAATGTAGTCAACTCAGGTTCATTAGATGAACTCGAGTTGACTCCACATTGAGTTATAAGCAATTACGTTCAGGCCGTTTTCCTACCGGTCATGTGCAGTGTTTGTGCCGTACACAAGCTGATTACTACGCAGAATCTGGTTTCTGTCTTGTTCCTATTTTATTTTTAACAATCATCCGTATGTTTGTAGGTGGTGCTGAAAGGAGACAGCACCTCACAAGTTGTGCAAGATGACCAGGTCAAAGGACCTTTGAGAGTAAGTGATTCTTTGCAGTAAAGTCAGCAGTTGTAGTGTTTAAAAAAGGCTCTTGTAAAGTAATTTAAACTAGAAAATAGATATTTTGTTTATGCAAGCCTAATGATTGAAACTAGAGAGCATGTAACAAGTAACTAATTTAATTTATGAAGCTTTTTCTGTCCTTTGACATGCAAGCCGTTGCTTTGCTTAAATTTGGTTAACCTTTAGCTTACTAGAATAGTGATGTGGTCAATGTTGAAAAGGATTTTTAAACTGTTTTTGTCGATGTGTTTGCTGAATATAGTAAATGTGTTGTTGTAATGTGGTAGATTAGCACAATTACAGTGTGATGTTTCTTTATTCTACCAGGTGGGATCCACAGTGGAAGTGAAAAATGCAGAAGGAGTATTTAGTGAAGCAATCATTAGTAAACTTACAGATGCTAGCTGGTATACCGTGGGTAAGTGCAGGCAGATTTTAACCTTTGGCCTTTGTTCTGGCTCTGATTTTATCCTGGTCACTTCTGAATCAAACTTTATAGCCAACATATCATTTTGTGTTCTTTTTCCTAATGAAGTGTTTGATGATGGAGATGAGAAAACACTGAGAAGAACATCACTCTGTCTTAAGGGTGAAAGGCATTTTGCAGAGAGTGAGGTAAGGAACATCATATCTTGAATATTGCTTTATTTGTGGTTTAAGTGTGCATTTAAGACTGAGTAATGAACAACATTTCTCCATAGACATTGGACCAGCTGCCTCTGACTAACCCAGAGCACTTTGGCACACCTGTCATCGGAAAGAAGACTAATCGTGGTCGGCGGTCTTCTCAAGCAGTGTGAGTGTTTGTTCGTTAGAGTTAATTGTTTATGTATGTATACATTTGATTATTTATTCATCTTCTTACCCGCTTATTCCCGAATTCGGGGTCACGGGGGTCTGCTGTGCCTATTCCAGCACACATCGGGTTAGAGGCAGGGGTACACCCTGGATAGGTCGCCAGTCCATCACAGGGCCACATAGACAAACAACCATTCAACCATTCACATGCAAACTCCGCACAGAAAGATCCCAGCCTGGGATTCGAACACGGAACCTTCTTGTTGTGAGGCGACTGTGCTATCCACTACGCCACCGCGCTGTCCTTTGATTATTTATTTTAGCAGCTTTTACATGGTGCAGGACAGTAAAATGTATTAATTTAGATTAATTTAATAATCTGTTTGTTTTGCGGTGACAACTAATTAAATCAAAACAAAATAAAGAAAATGTACAATGGAATAACAACAGAAAAATATCCTTTTTTTAAGTTAAGAATTGTTCTATTGAAAAAGTTTCACACACTTGCTGATGGGACAGATCAGGCCTTATTAGGTGTAATAGAATGTCAGTACATGGATGGATGACACATATGACCAGGACAAATGATTAAGTTGTAAGCAAAGTAAATTGCTGTAATTAGAGCAGTTTAGTAATTCATTTATTGGAAAGACTGATTAAATAAATGAAAACAAGTCATAAAGTAGAAGATAATTTGTGTTGTTAAGACTGTGCTTCAATTCCTTAAAAGTACAGACAGAAGGTAGTGATTTTAGACAGTGTTAATCCTCTGTCTCCTGTCCTCTGGTCTTTTCCGGGTCAGGCGTGTTTGTTGATTTAATGTTGGGGCCGTCACTAGCAGCAGTTTCTTTCACAACTTGAGGTTAAACTGAGGCATTAGTAGGAAAAATAAACTGTGCATGTGCACCATTGACTTTAAATAAAGTTTTTCAGTTGAATACTTTTTTAAAATCAATTTAATCCTGTTTTTGTTTGTGCTGGAAGGGAACATGTGAAGCAGCTTGCTTTTAAGTTGGTGGTTTGTTTTCCCTTTTTGCATTAGTAACGTAGCTAGTTATTGCCAGTTGCTAATATTTAATACAGCTGTGCGTCATTTTTATAATGAGAATAAATGCTGAGGGGCGGCGCGGTGGCGTATTGGATAGCACAGTCGACAAGAAGGTCCTGGGTTCGAATCCCGGGCCGGGATCTTTCTGTGCAGAGTTTGCATGTTTTTCCTGCGCATGCATGGGTTTTCTCCTGGTACTCTGGTGTCCTCTCACAGTCCAAAAGCATGTAGATGAGGTGGATGGGTGATTGTAAATTGTCCATAGGAGTGAATGTGTGTGTGAATGGTTGTTTGTCTATGTGTTGCCCTGAGATGGATTGGTGACCCGTCCAGGGTGTACCCCCACCTCACACCCTATGTGCGCTGGGATAGGCGCCGGCAGACCCCCGTGACCCGGAATTAGTGATTAAGCGGGTAAGAAAATGACCGAATGAATGATTGAATGAATGTAAAGATCTAGATACAGCCTACTACTGTGATTTCTGTGGACTTATGTTTACATAATATTTCATAAAAATCCTCATTTTGTGTTGAGCAACTTCCTCCACTTCTATTACACATTTGGCCATTGTCTCAGAAGCACAATGAAAAGAGTAAAGGCTTCTCCATCTTAGTATTTATTGTGATTTTTAGCTATGTGGCATGCACATTTCTATTTAAGTATAAATATACATATTTACAGAAATTTACAATATAATATTATTGTACTATGTATCGCATTGTGAGACCAGTTCCACTACACAACCCTCATAATTCAGGTAATTTTATAACTTTGAAGACAAAAGCAGTGCCGTGTCTATTGAAATACATAAAATCTTCAGTTTATAAAAGTCTAAAGCTGTAAAGAGTAATAATTTTTTAAATGCTTGTTTTTTTTAGGCATGAAATTCTGAAGATCACTCACACATAGGTTACATGTACATTTTGTGCTGTTAATGAGCTCCAACAGCAGCTGCTTTCTTCCGCACACTAATGATGTAGATATTTGGTTTTTAGTTACTTTATAAAAATTCATAATGTGAGACAGGATACAAATAAAACAACAATTGTGTATATAAACGTGTTGGCCTTTAACCTTTCTTTATTTTTACTGCTGAAGTGGTAGCCTAGTGGTTAAGGTGTTGGACTGATACCAGAAAGACCGGGGTTCGATTCCCACCTCCACTAAGCAACCACTGTGGGCCCTTGAGCAAGACTCTTCACCCACAATTGCTCAGTTGTAAAAAAAGAGACCAAATGTATGTCGCTCTGGATAAGAGCATCTGTCAAATGCTGTAACTGTACATCTCTTCTTAATGAAGATTATTATGTTACATTTACATTGAAACATTTTTTGGTACATTTACATTAAAATAATTACATTTCAATGCCTTGTAAGTGCTATAGTTAAAATAACCACTTTTTAAAACCTTCATATAGTCGTCTAACAAACAAACATTATTGAGTTAATAATGTTTTAGGATAGCGTTTGACATGTTCCTGAAGATCAATAGAAAGAAGAAAGTAAGATTGGGGTTTTAAAAACACTCTCTTTATCTCTTACTCATATTGTCTGTATTTTAGGTGACCCATCCGCCACTTGCAGAGCAGCAGGCTCAGTTGTTGGGCAGCTTTGATGAGAAAGCCTATTTATCCAGTAAACAGCTGAAAGCAGGAGAGGATCCATATAAAGATCATGCTTTCAACCTGCAGGAGAGCGACAGGCTGGGAAGTGAAAGGGCCATCAGAGACACACGACACTACAGGTACCATACATGCCCACACACACACACACACATACACACACACACATATATCTACATTTCAAGACTTTGATCAGACAATTTCAACACAAGAAATGTGTAATGACAAAACCCTTGCACATATTATCTGAAATTGACTGACGACCAGTCCAGGGTGTACCCCTCCTGCCTTTCGCCATTTATGGTACTGTACATGGTATGGAATGAATGATGAATTAATGTTTTTGTCTATTGTAAATATTCTAATCACTTTTAGCGCAAAAAGTTGGATTATGCTAATTTCGTAGGATAAATTTTTTTTAAAAATGTGAAACAAGAGAATAGGCCAAATAGACGAAAAATTTAAAAAATATAAAGTTTTGCCCAATAACATCGATGGATGGATGGATGGATGGATGGATGGATGGATGGATTGCAGTATTCTAATCATTTACAGGTACAGCATTTTGCAGACTCCCTTATACAGAGCGACGTACATTTATCTCTTTATACAACTGAGCAAATGCGGGTTGAGGGTCTTGCTCAGGGGCCCAATAGTGGTGGCATTCTGGTGCTGAGAATCTAACCCTGGTCTTTCTGGTATCAGTCCAACACCTACTTAGTGGCATTTACGATGTTGTTATGAATATTTGAATAGATGGACAGATTCTTCTATCATGCTATTTTTCAGGTGTGCCTCGTTGTCCTTTAACTCTGACCTGCCCTCCACCAGCATCATCATCACCTTCCACAATGAAGCTCGCTCCACACTTCTGCGCACCATTAAAAGGTAATAATTATAGCGTGAGGGTTCTATAGTCTTGCAGAGAATGAACTCTTGAACTAGTGGAGAATATAATTCTTGTTACTTTATGATTCATTTACAACACACACTCATACGCTGTCTCTTACTCCTTGTCCACTCTAGCGTAATTATCCGAAGTCCACCCCATCTCATACAGGAAATTATCCTAGTGGATGACTTCAGCTCAGACCGTAAGTTTTTTTGGGTTTTTTTTCCCTTATTGTACTCTTTCCTTCTTGCACGCATACACACACATACACACTCAAACGTACATTTTAAAGTATTCACATTATCCGCTAACACCTTCTGTATAATCATTTTCGCAATACCAGACAGAATATTAATCAGATCCAACTCTCCTATAATAATGCATCAAATAAAAACCTTTTCATTAAAGGCTGTGTGAAAGAGTAAGCATAGTATTCACATAGAAGAACATGCTCAAATAAGAGCTGCGATGAATTAACCAGGACATCTCAGGGCAGCTATGGGAAGGTAGTTCGTGGAGGAATAAAATAAGTTGAATCATCCGAGCTGAATTACCAGTGTAATTGTTTTCTCATGGTATAAATGTTGTCATTCGGCTTGGATTCAAGCATTTCTGTTTCAGATTTTACTTTCTCCACTATTTACTCTCCTCATACATACTCGGAGATAGAACAAGGTTTTTTATTGCAGCATAGTTACTTCATATTATAAATTGTTACTTATATGTGTCTGTTTGCGTAGGTGTTTGTTTATATGTATTTAACTTTGCATGCAAATGATCCAGAAAGCTTTTATCAGCTGTTCTCCTTTTGGCTGTGTTCACTGCTCAGAATCATTGTCAGGAGGACTGGGATAGGAAAATTCAATCAGCCAGGTGTTTTGCATGTAGGGTGGTGTTTACATTGGCAAAATGTATTCATTGTGTTGACATCCATAAGCAGGAATGAATAAGCCATATTAGTGGGACGTATTAGTGGGTTAAATAACCACAACCGTAATCTTAGATGAGTGAAAAACAGGCAATTGGTTATACTGAGATGGATGGGGGGAAACAAATTATGTTCATAATATTAGCATGTTCTTTTATATGACAAATATTATTTTATAGATTAAAATGTTCACATAGAGAACTCACACTCACAATACATCATTGAATGTAGATGCGTACACATGCATTTATGTCATGTAGCAAATATGTTTAACCAAAATGCCTCACTTTTAGTTTATATCATATAGCAAAGCTATTACAGATTAAGGGACTAAGTTGTTTTGGATAAGGCAATTGCACAACACCATAAATGCAAAAAAAAATTCCCTTCACTGGCTTGTGTGGATGGAATTGGGCTTTTAAAAAAATTTCAACGAAATGATTCTCTATGTATATACAGCTACCACTATCTGTCTGTGGAATGTTAGTAGGGCTATGTGTTAACAAGTACCTCACGATAGAATATATAACAATAGATTTAAATTTAATACACAATGCAATACATTGTAATAGATAAAAAAAATGTTTCCACCATGCAATAAAGGAGCAAAGGGTCCCGTGGAGCATGAACAGTTCTTGCTCAAGTACAAAATAGTGGCGCACCAAGGCGATGCTGGGGCTTGAACTCAGTTCTTCCTGCGCTTCCTGGGCAATGGCGGAGCTTGAATCTAGTTCCTTAACCATTTGATCCACCACTGCCCTATAATAGAAAAAGCAAAGGCTATTTGATATCAATGTAAGTGAAACATAGCTTAAAATTTATTTAAATGTGTCGATACTGTATGTATAGAATATCAATTTCTATTCCGGCTTGGGTCCTTTCTTGATCCTCCTTCATTTCTCTCTCCTGTTTCATCTCTGTTCTATAAACAAAGGCAAAAATATGAATAAAAATAAAGAATACCAATAATCTATTGTGTATATATAATATATTATCTGTTATATATGATAGTTATACAGTCTTACTTTTCACCATTTCAACCGACTCTAACCCTAACCCTGTTAAATCTAGTTCTAATCCAGCGGCATGATCTCTAGTGTTGCTAAAATCGTACAGTACATGTAAGCTACATTGCTGGGTTCGACTGGCAACTTAATGGGCTTAGGCTTCAGGAATGTTAATTCATCTGCAATTTCACACACACCCTTCTTTTTCCATGTCTGACTCAGTCTCTCTTTTTGTCTGGTTGTCTCATATTCCATCTGCAGCTCATATTTATTAAAGGCGTATATAACCTGTAAAAGATACAGGTTTAAATATTTAAATCGGTTACAAACACCGATTTAAATAGATATTTAAATCGGTGTTTGTAAGATCAGTGTCTGGTGTATACCTGTCAGGAATATACAGCATCTGTCTGTGTGTTTAATTGTACACTTGATTGTTAGCCTTATAGTGATCCAGAGTTTTCTCCTCTCCCTCTCCATCTGTCTGTTGTCCTCATTGCATCAGAAATGACATTAAACCTTACATATCAAACACACACCTATATATTACTGCAGAGGTAAAGGAAAGATGCCACAGTATCCTCAGCCGCTTTTATTAAACACTAATTTTACTTAAAATAAGCTTCTTTAGGTCCAGGCTTAGGGCTCTACAAAATCACATCATGAAACGTGTTTATGATAATTAAAACTTATTTAACGCTCAACATGTCCCCACCCTCTACGTTTGAGTTGTGTCTATCTGCTGAAATAATGATGTGGTAATTTGGTAGCATTGTGTTAACAATGTTTTGTATTTTTTTTAGTAAATTTTGTCAATCATACATTTCTTAAAAATTTAGCTGTTTCACTACATTAACACGAGTATAAGCCAACATATTTAGGAATGCATATATGAGCTGCATACCAGCTGTGGGGGATGAGTGTAAGGGTATTATCTGTGTGCGTGCGTGCGTGTGTGTGTGAATGTATTTTCTCTGTAATCTGATGTTCCTCTTTCATTAGCGGAAGACTGCCAGCTGCTCTCGCAGATCCCTAAAGTGCGCTGCCTGAGAAATGAACGGCGAGAGGGTTAGTGTTCAGACCTCAAAACATTCTTTCATTAAGCATGAAAATATCTATCAAAAGCATTTATCATAAACGTTGATAAAACAGGCAAGACAATGATAACTAGTTTTATGCATTAAACATTAGCTCCAGTAATCAAACACAACACGACAATCTAAATAATTTAAAGCCGTAATCAGTAAATGTAAAATTTGACCTGCAGTTCTGCATGTTAGGTAGCCCAATTAGACATTCGAGCCTATGTTTCTTGATTAAAAGTAGAACTGTAGAAGTTGTAACTAGATCTGTTTAGTTTTTCTGTCTAGGTGGTGCAATAAACCAAAACCTTTGGTTTATGGTAGCGTTTAGAAGAATCCAGCAGCCTTAAGATGTGGATATTTTGCCTTAACTGTAACCCTAACCCATTTACATTTATAGCATTTGGCAGGCACACTTATAATTGGGTGTTATGGTCCTTAATCAGAGACCCAGTGATGGCAGCTTAATGGTGCTAGGAAACTAACCCTGATCTTCCTATTAGCAGTCCAACACCTTAACCACTGAGCTACCACTAACCCATAAACTTAACCTTATATCAAGTATCAGGAAACTGCCCTTTCAACACAATATATCAGATGCAGTACACAGTGTAATCACTGTTTCTATAGAATTCCATAGTGTTAAAACATAGAATTACACAAAACTACAAATAGCTACTTAACATGACAACAATACAGAGCTAAGAATTAGAGAAGTTGTCCTAGCAACACAAAATGCAGATGTGCAACCTGGTATAATGAGTACAAGACAAAAAGTGCAATTGAGCTGAGCAGATTAAACATCATGATGTGCAGAATAAAATAATGACTAGAAGCAAAGAATCTTCTTCTTCTTCTCCTTTCGGCTGCTCCCGTTAGGGGTCGCCACAGCGGATCACTTTTCTCCACACTCCCCTGTACATCTGCCTCTTTCACCCCAACTACCTGCATATCTTCCCTCACCACATCCATAAACCTCCTATTTGGTCTTCCTC
>JAOTRA010000002.1:8747751-8770478 GCA_026260255.1 Pseudolaguvia tuberculata | reverse complement strand
TGGGATAGGCGCAGCAGACCCCCGTGACCCCGGATTCGGGAATAAGCGGGTAAGAAGATGAATGAATGAATAAATCCTGATTGTGTAATTTAAAGAAGTTCTTGCAATCAGTTAGTTGCAGGACATTCTGGTGGCTACTTTGGACATTGTTTTGAACATGACACTTGCCGGAAATTGAGTTGTACTTAAAGTGAGCATTATGTATTTGCCAATAGTAAGAGTGAATCAAAGCTTGCTTTTCTTAATATGATGGTTTTCTTGCTCTGTTTGTGACCCCCTACCTACTGTATTTTAATACTACCAACAACAGTTTGGATCAACTTGCACAGCATATTTAGCGCTGCTGACTAATCGTAAAAAAATGTCTATACAGCTAGTTTATTACTTCTGATCTGTTTAGCTGTCTTTCCTTTTTTGGCCCTGTCTCTATTGTAAATTCTGCCGGTGTTTTGTTTCATCGGTTTCTACTTTTTCCTGCTGGTTTTCTTCAGTATTGTGGGGATTTGTAAGATTAGGTTCGTCTTTGATGCTCATATCTTCATAAAGAAATGCAATTCCAGTCTAACAAGTTTTCCTGTGAATTTTTAGAGTGGAGGATGAGAAGGAGTCTTCATCTAGCGAGGAGGAGGAAGATGATCGAAGACGACTCGCTGATGATCTCTTGGGGAAGGTGGCTTTTATTCAGACTGGAACAGACCATGTTTGCTGGTTCTATGCTCTGGTGAGATTGCTTATTGGTTTAAAGCAGATACTAATCATGCTGAAAATGTTGCAGAAGTAGGATTTTTATCTAAAGCCTCCTAGTCTGTGGTTACGTCATCAGGCAGAGTTGTTGGTAGTGCAGGTACTGGTACATGTGTGCAACAAATAATAAGCGGATTTAGTTAAGTGGTAAGGTTATCAACAGACCATCCACAGTTATCATCAGCCCAGAAGGTTTCATAAAAAAAAAAAAAGAATATGATCAGTAAGAGTTATTTAATTAGCATTTAGCTTTTCAGAGATCTTAACGAGATCTGCAAAATGCCTTTCAAAACTTCCCAACATCTGAGGTGTTTGCATCTAACCTCTTTACTGTATTGCAGGATGCCTCAGGTGGACAGGAAGTAGCTTTCCTGTATAGGAATTACTAGCAGAAACTTAAAATGAAAAGAAATTGGCTGAAAAGTTTAGGAAGGAATGGCACCCGTTTTCAGGAAAAACATTGTAGAGTAATGCTTGTGTGCGCGATGGTCACCTTGTTAAGTTCCATGTATCTTAAGTCTTAAGCGATTATATTTATAATAAATTGCGTTTAACTTTTCAAACTACAAAAACACTAAAGTGTTAAACAAACCTGTTTTCTGCGATCATAAATAAGCTACCTTGCTGTGAAATTTCACTAATCTGCAATGAAATCAATATCTAGTTTTGTAATAATCCATGCCCTTGGTGGCATGGATTATTACAACAACAACAACAACAACAACTGTAATGCTTACATTGAGTGGTGCTGCAGTGTTCAATATATATTCTTTACAACATTTGGCGTTTCACTTAAATACAATTGGAGATTGAGGCCCTTGCTCAAGGACCAAGCACTGGCAAGTTTGTGGTGCCATTAGCAGTTCAACATCTTAACCGGCTACGCTACCTGTTCCATCTTATGTTAATAAACAGAACAAAATAAAAATTATGCTTACATGGGCAAAAGCCAAAGTGTTATTGTTGAGTTTTTTTGGTACCAAGGTTGTTGAACAGCTTGGCAATGTGTCATGAATTGGAATCCTTCATTTTGTATTGTACTGAGTTGCTTTGTATGATCAAAGCGTACAACGTCATGGTGTGAGAATCATGTCCAAAATATTTTACAAAAACAAATTTCTTCATTTATGTTCCATTGTGGTATATATTTTTTTTTTTTTTTTTTTAATAATTCCAGTCTTCTATAAATTTTCATCATTCGAGTCATGTTATTGCAAACTTGCTATTAAATGTTCTTTCTTTACAGGACACTTTAGGCACTTGAACTGTGCACGTATGACACAGCCATAGTCATTTTACACAGTAAATTAGGTTGTTTTGTTTTCTTAAGATAAAATTTACATTGTCTGCACATTTGGCCTTTTTAATTAAGCCACAGAACATGGTAGCAGCCTGTACATTTTTATGCTGATTTTCCTGTCTGGAGTTGCAAAGCTATATCACTAACATGTTTACGTAGAAATGTATAGACAGAGGCAGCAGAATGGCATGTTAGTCATGAGTGTAACGTTTGGCATAACTTGGCAATGATTTACTTCAAAGTCGGTCAACAGCCCAGACATTAGTAACATGACTAGAATACATCGGCGTCTCATTCATCTGATGTGATTTATGCTGATACGTATGCCGACGTTATATAACATGCCGCTTCTTTCCAAGGTGATCTCTCCAAGCTGCAATGATGACATAACTGTCAAAAAGGACCAATGCTTAGTGAGGTCGTTTGCTGATTCCAAATTGTAAGTAAAATCACAAAGGACAGTATTCCTGTAGATCAGCTCTGTTGGTGTGGGTTTTTTTTTTTTAAAACAATTATTGAGTTCTTTGTTTTTATTCGACCACCATTTAGTCACACAGTGGCCCGCACTGATATCCAGGAATTGTATGAAGACACCATGTGCAAATCAGAGTACACAGACAAAAATGGTAAGTGTCTGCGTATTTAGCTAAAGTTTGTGCTTTCCAGAAGTCTTTTCTGAACTAAACTACACTTTTTGTGGCTACCTTTTCGGGGGATCTTTTACAGGATTTACAGAGGCACTGCTTTTCCTCCAGACCAAACTTATTCCCGATGCTTGGAAGATGGATATGAGTGAGATCCTGGAATCATCAAGCAGTGATGAAGGGGAAAGTAAAGAAAGTGAGGAAGAAGAGAAGGAACCAGAACCAGAAGAGGTAAGAAATTCTTTATCTTGTATGAGGGTGATTTGGTTAATGTAGTTTGGGTAGTTTATTATTTTTGTGTGACTGCAGATATTTTCTGTTGTAAGTTTGCTGAAAATATGTTAATGACACAAGATCAACAAGCTGCAAAGCTGGCTTTAGGTGCTGTTGATGGTTTAGGTACTTTAAAGATTTGGCAATAATCACACACCGACTGTGACGTTCTAACGTAGAGCATGTAAATCCCGAGGGTTTTATCGTTTTCTTTAATGAATTGCATTGGATGTTGAATGGTGCATTATTAATCTTGCATTTTTCTTATTGTACAGCTCTAATATGTGATCAATAATGATCAATTCTGGGTAAATGCTACATTTTATAGCTGAGCCATTTGTAAGCACCTCCGTGCTGGCAACCTTAAGTAATAAATTGAACTTTTCAGACTAGCTAAGTGTGATAATGCTGAACAGTTTGAGTGAATGAATGAATGAATGAATGGCTGTGTAACTATTTCTAGTTTTCCATACAAAACAATGCCCATGACCCAGGATTTCTTTTGTACATAATTGGTAACAGTATTTACAGCATAACCAGATAATGTCTGATTGCTGGGTTAGCAGAACAGTTGTATAGCAATAGTTTCCCTTTTACTACAGTGTCTGATGTTTTTATGATGGGCTAAGCCATAAAAATTAGTTCAGCAGATGAAAGTTTAGACTATTTTCTTTGTGTGGTTGTCAAATTGTCAAACGTGTGGGAACTAGGAGCTGAAATTTTCCCACTCCATAATTAGGAGTGTTGATTTTTGGCTAATGATTACTATATTTTTTGTGGAACCTTTGCCCTAGACTGGGAGTTTGATCATGTTTTTATCAGCCAAAAGTGCCGCAGTGTTGAATCGGTATTATGTTATGTGAGAGAGGGAGAAGGGTTTTTCTTCTTCTTCTTTACTTTAGCTGTTTCTATTTCTTTGACATGCATTCTAGCACGATGTGTTAAACAACACAATATGCCAAAAAGTGAATGGGCTCTGCATGTGGGGAAAACCCTCAAGCTTAGATTAACAATGCTTCATTCTTTCTGTTCCCGGCGCCTGGACAAGTAGCCATTCGCTGTGTTTCCGACACTGCTCCCATGGCAACCCTTACTTCCTGTGGTTAAGAAAGCTACAGGGATTGGCAAAGGCTCAAAGGAGGTGTGTCAGCTAGGGTTGTGGGTTGGACTGAAGCTCATCTTAAGAGCTGCTCTTTCCACACTGTTTAGAGCTCTTAAAGCTGTAGACATTTTGTAATCAGTAACAGTCGACGAAAAGCAATGACGCAATGGGTTTTGCATGTTTAGCTCTTGAAGTCTCCCTGTGGCCACTTTCACCTTTTTATTTCTTGTAATAAATAAATAAATAAATAAAAAAGGAAATTGGGATTCACTGATGATACACAATTGAGATTTCAGGTTTCTATTCCACTTGGTTTACGTTTTGGGCTTTTTTTTTTTGTTTCCATTATTGATTGGACAAAGGGATGAAACTGGGGAGGTGAGACCGAAAAAGACTCAAGCTGGAGATCGAACCAGGGACGCCGGAACACAAAAATGTGGTTGCCTGTACCTTAACCCATTTATACTGCTTGAAATCTTGTTCTAGGAAATGTTAAATCTGTTTTCTTAAATGGTTTCAAGACTTTGGTACTGTGAGGTTTCCTGAGGTCAGCTGATTGCTCTGCACTAAACTAATCTGTTGGAGTTAAAGTACTTTCCAGGATTTGTGTGCATTTTATTCATAACACTGTATAGAATACACACATATAATCTAGTTCAGAGGCTTATTGGTGCCATCAGTTAATATTTAAACCAATTCAATTCAATCCCAAATTGTCACATGGGTCACACCAAGTAAAGAAAATCGTTTTATCAAGGCTGCTCTTAATTAGTTAATTAAACGTTAACACAGTTTGTTTTCTTTCTGGCTACAATATACAATAAAACTATAAAATCTGTAATACGATGCTGTTTTGCTTTGCACTCTGCTTAAATATTTGTATAAAGTTATTGAATAGATTTTTACTTAGACCTCCATTATTAGTAAAGTTCTACTTGTGTTTTCTTTGTTGGTGCTGGGAAATAATGACCGTTACAGCATTTGGCAGACAATCTTATCCAAAGAGACTTACATTTGGTCTCTCCTTCCTTTTTTTTTATTTTTTTATTTTTTATATACAACTGATGGGGTTACAACTAATTGTGTGTTAAGGGCCTTGCTCAAGGACCCACAGTGGTTGCTTGGTGGAGGTGGGAATTGAACCCCAGGCTTTTTGTTATTAGTCTAACATCTTAATCACTAGGCTACCACTTTCTATAATGACGACCTGGTGGTAATTGCCTTTGCGCTACAGGAAAATGCTGAGGCTTTAAAATAGAATAATTTGACAAGTGTTAAAGGGTCAAACATGATTTGGGAGAATGATTTTATTTGACTGATGTTATGTGATGAAACATTTCTGCTTTTAGTCTGATGTACCCTTTTCATTAAATTCTATTTAAGGGTTTTAACTAATGATTAATAAGGAGGGGTATTTATTGATATGGAGTAACTGGTGCAAGTGGTGATGTTTCTGCATTCACGCCTCTAAGAAATTGTTTCCTTTTAGAATTAATAGAAATCAACATGATTTAGGGAATTGTTTTTGTTGTATTTTGTTCACTAGGGTAGATAATCTGGATTTTATATTATTTGTTAGAACAGTATGCAGAATCTCCTCAATGTCCTGTGTCTTAAATTTTGCAGACTACATGGGAACCTAAAGAATAGCGTCGATGCCGATTTTTCTTTTTTTTTTTTTTTTCTTTTTTTTTTTTTGTCGTCTGCTTGTTTTTACTCTGTGCATTTATTTCTTGCTTATATATTCGACCTTTTCACACTGCTCTCGTTCTCTTGCTCCCTCCCTCCCCCATGACTTATTCCATACTGTGCTGTCTGCCTCTGTTTTTGCTGTCTCCTAGACCACCAACCCTCACAACATGCTTTTAGCTTTTTTTTTTTTTTTTTTTTTTTTTTTTTTTGTATTTGCTTTGTCTTTTAGGAATCTGCTAATGACGGCAAATGTGCTTTTTATCTCTCTCTCTTTTTAGCCGGACGATGAACCAGATCCAGAGGAACGGGACCACTTCCTACAGCAGCTTTATAAGTTCATGGAGGATAGAGGTATAGATTCATTCTGGACTTTAACTCTATTTGCAGGGTGCTTCCCCTGCACAATACTTTTCTAAATGTGTGGTCTTTTTCTACCTAGGCACACCAATTAACAAACCTCCTGTCCTGGGCTACAAGGATCTGAACCTCTTCAAGCTCTTCAGACTGGTTCATCAGCATGGCGGCTGTGATAATGTGAGCACTTAATATCGTCACCTGTTTTTACATTTGCCTAACAACATTAGGTTTTTCTGTGCATGTTGGCTGATTTTACCTACAAGTATGATCAGTACGGTATGCACTGTTATTGTGGAGTGTGATGTGATGATCACAGAGAATGGTTTCGCTTATCTAGCTGATATGTGATGTCATGTTTCTCTTGGCTATCTGATCCATTCCTGGTGCACGAATTTCCTTAAGATATCACACAAATGTTTAATAAGATCTTAAATCTTATGTTTTAATGTCTTTTGTTACAGATTGAAAGCGGGTCTATATGGAAACAGGTCTATATGGATTTGGGCATCCCTGTCCTGAATTCAGCAGCTTCGTATAATGTGAAGACTGCTTATAAAAAGTAGGCACCCCCCCCCCCCCCCCCCCCCATTTACTTTGATAAATACTGTGTCATCTTTGTGGGTGCAAACTACGTCTGTTCTGTGCATGTTTGCTAAATTTTAATTTTTGTTAAATTGTTACCATTATTAAGTGTACAGAGAAAGAGAACAGTAAGATATTAAGAATAATTTACAGGTCACCCAAACGAGGCTATTTTTAATCTAGACTATTGTAAAGGAGACAAAACATCATTCAAAAGTTTTTCAAAACACATAAGATTGGAGTACAATTATAATAATAAATACAAATATTTGGCTCTAACTAAATATCTTATTCCAGACAAATATACAAACACAAATAATCTCTATCACATATTTATGCTCACTGTACATGATTTTACATCTCATGTGAGGATGGTAAACACTGACCGGACTTTATCCGAGAATATCTGCAGTGTCCATGTCGAATATCTTTTAAAATCAGTACTACTGTTTATGATGCACAGTATATGTGATCACAAGCATGCATTTAAACTTGATTTTAATTGTTCAACAAATTGATAGTGGCTTCCCAATGCGCAAAGTTGCAGAAGACATAATTACCTAATTGTATTTGAGAATCATCATCTCCATTCAGCTGCTCCCATTAGGGGGCGCTACAGTGGATCTTTCTTCTCCACATTCATAAACCTCCTCTTTGGTCTTCCTCTTTTCCTCCTGCCCAGCACCTCCATCCTCAGCATTCTTCTACCAATATACTTCATGTCCCTCCTCTGCACATGTCCAAACCATCTCAACCTGTCCTCACTCACCAAAACATCCCACATGCACCCGCCGTCCCTCTAATAAACTCATTTCTAAGCCTGTCCATCCTTGTCACCCCCAATGAACATCTCAACTTCTTCAACGCTGCCACCTCCAGCTCCTCCTCCTGTCTTTTTGAAAACACAGCTATCTCTCAACCGTACATTGCTGGTCTCACTACAGTCTTATAAACGTTCCCTTTCACTCTTGCCGAAACTCGTCAATCACAAATCATTTGTGAGAGAATGCCAAAACAATAAAATATATTTTGTTCTTCTCTATGAAATAGCCAGAAGTGTAGGGCAGGGAAACATTTTGGTAGCCCTACTGGAAGAGTCATTAGCCTTGGGATATTATGCTAGTGGTTTTGAGAGCCCTGATTTATATTAAGTGATCTCCATCTACTTGAGTAAACTTAAAATACATTCTAGTTCTGCAGTAGTTGACTCTTGGCTCGTTCTTGGGGTTTTTAGGTTAAAATCTTGGTGCATTATTTGTAAATAGTAGTTTTCTATGTTAGTATTTTACGAGCATTTGTATAAATGAACAACCGTAACTATATATAAACCATTCAGGTACCTGTATGGATTTGAAGAGTACTGTCGGTCAGCCCAGATCCAGTTCAGGACGGTGCACCATAACGATCCTCGGCCAGTCAATCAGCCAGTTGTGAAGACTGTCAAGCAGGAAAAGGAGGTGGAGAACGAAGAACCGATAGATGAGACCCAGGAGTTTAAAGCTAAGCCTGAGGCCAGCAAAGACAAACCTGATGGCACCGAGTCAGATGGTGAGGATGACAAAATGCGCAAAGACCTCTGCTCCCCGAGGGTAAGTGTTTTGCTGGTCTCAAACATTTGACATTATTGGATTTCATGTCGTTTTTAAAGACTTGGAGACTTGGTTGCTTAGCCCAGATTTGAATTTGTTCTGAAGGGTGTGGTTCATTTAAAGGGGTACACATGATGATACCAGAGAATGGTTTCGCTTATTATCAGCTGATGTCATGTGATGTGACATTTCTCTTGGCTATCTGATATTCCCCTGTGATTTGAATTGCAAATATTCTAACACAAATCTAAAGCTGTAGAAATTTCTGATAACCCTGCTGTGGCATGTGGTGTTGTCTTTACTAACATCTACACCAGGCAGAATAGTTCTCTTTATTCGTTTTCATCTAGCACAGGAGTGACCAACCTGTGGCTCCTGAGCCTCATGCGGCTCTTTGCCTGGTTTCATGCCGCTCTTGCGTTCATATCAAAGTTTTTTTAATGTGCGCATTCGCATCACTTCAATACGGTATTTTCGTCAAACATGTGCATGTGTCTGAGATGGACTGGAGACTTGTCCAGGGTGTACCCCCGCCTCTCGCCCTATGTGAGCTGGGATAGGCGCAGCAGACCGCTGTGACCCCGAATTAGGGAATAAGCGAGTAAGAAGATGAATGAATGAATGTGCATGCTTAAGATGAAAATATCACCAAGTTTCCCAGTAGATGCTGAGAGCATTTAAGTAAACAATTAGTCTCAATTTAGCTCTCGCAGGGTATCAGATGTCCAACTGTCCCACCACACTCTGACCTTCGAGCATGTGAGTATTTTATTGTCTCATTAGATGAGAGATGCCTCAGTTGGTAATATTTTTATGCGGTCTGTGTCTAACGATTGTGTGATATTGTGCTATTAATGATAAGAACCCGTGGCAGAACATGTGAAAGAAACAATAATGGATGCATTTTTTTACTATTGTAAATTATTACATTTTTGTTTGTGGACTTGAACTGAGAGTATTTGTGTGTATAAAGATGGGGTGGGTGATTGGGTGGGTGATGTTCATGTGTGTATGATGTGGCTCTTTGTGGTAACACAGCAAAAAATGTGTCTCTTGGTCTCTGACTGGTTGGCCACTCCTGATCTAGTAAATAGAAGCAGTATGATCATAATTTCGATATACCCGTACTCTGTATACCCTTCACTAAACGGTCCTGCAGTTGTCTAAGGAGATGGCTATTTTTTTGTTTCATTGATTAATTGTAAGCTCTTGCATTGCTCTGCAGGGTCGAAGGCGCTGTACAGCGACTCCGCTAAAAATAGAAGGAAAGGAGCCTGTCAAACAGGAAAAGTTAAAGGAAGAAAAGAAGCGTGAAGAAGTGCGGGGAGGAGGGGAAGGCAGTGGAGAGGAACATAAGGATAGAAGAGAAGGCGATCAGATCAGTTCAGGCAAGCGACGCAGTCGGCGCTTAGAAGAATCTGACAAAGATTCGGACGAAGAAGATCTGGAGGAGGAGGAGGAGGAGGAGGATGACGACGACGACGACGACGACGAAGATGAATCTGAAAAACCCAGACTAAGAGAAAGGTATGTTATTAATAAGCTGCTTAAGTTCATTATTGCACAGCAACCTGGAAATCATGATTTGATTTGAGGTTTAATTGTTAAGTGTGCTTTTGTAGTTTTGAGTTAAAAGGCCCTGCTAAATTTGCTGCTTTTCCATTGCTGGATATTCCATTGTTTACTACCATGTTCTATAAGTATAGCAGAGGTTCTCCACTTTTACTTCTACTTTTATTTATTTAAGTCCTGTCTTTCATTTTATTTTTCAGAGATGAGAGGGAGGATGAAGATATTGGCGGTGGTGGTTGTGGTGGTGGTGTTGCTGGTGGTGGTGTTGGTGGTGATGATGAGTCTGAGCACTCTGTGACTGGGACCAAAGTCAAGGTCAAATATGGCAAAGGAAAGACCCAGAAAATCTATGAAGCTAACATTAAGAACACCGAGACAGACGATGGGGAAGTCCTTTATCTGGTCCATTACTATGGGTGGAACGTGAGGTGAGTTGTTTATGAAGGTAGAACGAGCTTTTAATGGATCAATAACCTGCACAAGGATAGAGAGACAAACATGATGAAACAGGAGAAAGGTTTCGCTTATTTAACTGATTTCATGTGAAGCAGCACTTCTCTTGGCTGTCTGACTGTCCTCTTGTCGATATCCATAATATTTTTATAAGGTTCTGTTTGGCTGGATTACTTTGTTCTATTTAGAATATGTTAAACTTAATGTTGATTAATAGCAAAAGCTCTTATCAAAGCCAACTTATTTAAAGAATTGTAGCCCAAATGACCTTTTTAAAAGCTAAATAATTTATCAGCTACAGTAAAAAAAACGTAAGATGAAATAATTAATGGTTAATTTTTTAAATAATTGCTAATTGTAAGAAATGAATAAGATCTTTCTAATAATAAACAAATCAACTTTGTTGCAGTCCTGCTTTAGCTTTTGTAACTTCTGTTTTTGTTTTAATGTAATGTTTTTAAAGACAAACACTTCCTTTAATCTATTTTTGCATCAGATATGATGAATGGGTTAAAGCGGATCGAATAATATGGCCTGTGGACAAAGGAGGAACAAAGAGGAGACAGAAAAAGAAAGTAAAGGTAGGAGACAAATGAAGGTGTTTAAGTTCTATAGAATATCACAAAATTACAATTTCACTCTCATTTGCAACAGAATAAAGATGACGGAGAGAAGGAAGAGGACAAGCAACCCAAACCAGTGGCAAAACGTGGCCGTCCTCCACTGAAATCTACCCCTCCGAGCACATCCCGAAGTGTATCTAAAACTTCCACCAGTGAGGGCAGACCTAGTAGCAAACCGTCTCGTCTCTTGGATTCGTCAACTCTTCCCAATGGAGAGGGTGGTAAGAATTTGCACTGTGGTACTCAAATTGTTTGCACAAGCTTCATCTCATGTTAGCACTCAGTAATAAATATTTTCTGACAGGAACTCCTCGTCGACGGACTAGGAAAACATCCGGGGTGTATGATTCAGACAGGGCATCTAATGGTATGTCTGAAGAGCATTTTGAGCTTAGTAAATATTGCAAGACGTTTAGAATGAAGACCAATTATTATATGAAATACTTTCTCTCTCTCTCTTGCAGATTCTGGAAACTCGTCAGAAGAAAGTGAGGGTGAGGACACTCCTGAGAAGAAGCCTGAATGGGCAGAAACAACAGATCCTGCAACAGCAAGAAAGCAGGAGGAAGAGCAGGAGAAGGAGGAGGAAAGAATGAAGGAGATGGAAAGAGTGGAGGCTGCAGAGGTTCAAGCTATGTGTTCCAGTGACTCTCAGGAGGAACCACGACTGCCGAAAGGTTGCGAGCTGGAGAAACCTGAGGAGGACATGACAATGTCGCCAGAGTCTGGTGACAAATCTCCCAAATTGAGAACAAAAAGGGCTCACCAGAGAGAACCCGAGACTGACACTCTGACACAGCAGCCTGTACCAACCTACCATGCTGAGCCTACGGGGCCTGTCGCGCTTCCTCGTCTGCCTAAGAAGCCTCAGGACAGTGAGCACATCATCCCAGAGCAAGTGCCTCAAACAGCTGGCTCCGACACAGATTCAGCCACTGAAGATATCTGCCCTCCAGAGAGGAGCTTTGTAGCCAAGCGTAAAGCCACAGAGCAATGGACACCAGAGAAGAAAATTCGCAGAGAGGAACTTAAAACTTTTTCACCAGAGAAGAAGTCGGACATTGAAAGACCAGTAGAGGATGTCCAGAAAACAGAAGAACCCCTTATAATACCGGTTACAGTAGCAGTAGTAGCTCCTTCTGAAGAACCAGAGGTTAAAACCGAAATGCCTGCTCTTACCAAAGAAGTTCAGGTGAGAGTGGAACCTCTTTCAAGCATGCGCACAATAAAGGAAAACTCTTCAGCAGTGACTGACGAAGAGATGATGCCTCAGATAGGCCCAGAGGCACTGATGTGTCACGAGGTTGATCTAGACGACCCTGAAGAGAAGGAGAAGCCACCAGGAGAGGACTTATTGCTGCTAAGGGAAGAGAAGATTCATGCTCCAAGCTCGGCTGTAGTTCAGATGCCACCCCAGCAACCCTCCTTTCATCTCTCCTCCAGCCTAACAGCAGCGCCTGCTCAGCTGTGTTCCCCATCCTCTGCCCCCAGCCCAGACGAGTCTCACAGCACCAAAAGCGAGAGTGACGCCACCATTGAAGCCGACAGCATGGCAGAGTCACGCGAGGGACTTTGTGAAAATTTTGACGCCAGCGCGAGCTCTAGCAACTCCAGCGTTTCCCTGCAGGAGAGGGATGCCAAGGACCGAGGTTGGTATGAGTCGACTTAACCCTTTCTTAATGACGTTTGCAGTATGCCTGGGATTAATACTGAATTTGTGCTTTATATTTCAGGTCAGAAAAGATTGCAAGACTGCAATAGCGGCTCATCCG
The DNA here is from genome assembly GCA_026260255.1 of Pseudolaguvia tuberculata. NCBI lineage: Eukaryota > Metazoa > Chordata > Actinopteri > Siluriformes > Sisoridae > Pseudolaguvia > Pseudolaguvia tuberculata. The sequence goes on along the minus strand of JAOTRA010000002.1, from coordinate 8,757,775 downwards.
TGAAAAAGCAGAAACGTAATCAGAAACGACTAGGAAATGTGTCTGCTACAGAAAAGAATGGAGCAGGTGAGCTTTATCTAAGATTCAAAGTTTTTTAGGACAATATAATGAAGAGCAACAAAATACAATTGATAAAATTATACTAACGTTATGTTAATGTTAATCATTCATTCATTGACTCTAATTCGGGGTCAGCTGGAGCCTATCCCAGTGCAGATAGAGTGAGAGGCAGGGACCCTGGACAGGTCTCTGGTCCAATCCATTAAGATGAATATTTTATTCAAATTTTACACTGTAGCTTGAATGTGAGATTTGGATTCATTCGTCTACAATAGTATTACAGTAATCCCTGGTTTTTGGCGGTTAATGGGGATCAGAATCTTCCGCGAAAGCTGAAAAAGTGTGCAGTAGTATTTGCCCCTAGGAATGTGTGTGTAGGCGGGTTACTGTACAAGAATGTTTTAAATATGTCATCCACTCGTACTCTTATTGGTCGACGTCACACCGGAAACCAATCAGGCGCCTTTATGAAAGCCCATGGTATGTACAGTACTCTGAGTCAACTCATCTCTTTGGTTGACATGCAGGTTTCCTTCTCTCTCGCGCGTCAACATGAAACAACGCTCCTTTCCACAATGTGCTGATCCGCCAAGCACTGAAGCCGCAAAACATGAAGCGCCAAGTGGCCAGGGAACGCTGTACTATCAAGTGGTCAGGGAACACTGTACTATCAAGTGGCCAGGGAACACTGTAGTGAGATCAGACACTTTAAATCAGATCAGTAGGTCTGGAGTGTAGTTGGTGTTCATCACAAAAGTGTTAAGATCCGGATAGGATATCACTCAAAATAAAAAAGTTTATTAAATCCTTATTGATTGATAAAATGTATATTTTTTTCTACATGGAAGTTGCAATTAGAAATTAACACTAACATTCAAAAATGTAAACACTTGAAAGTGATTGTTGACATTATACCTTTTTTTTTTTTTTTTTTTTAACAAATTTGACATATTTTCAATCCATTCATCACAAATGAACAGTTTAGAGCTTGTATGTCTTTCTGGTCAGTGTTTGACTGCCGTGTTCCTCTTCAGGTCATAGCAGTGACAGTGAAGACCTGTCCGTTACGGACACCTCCAGTAAACTGACTCCAGTAAAACACTCCAGTCTGGCCAAGTCCCATAAGCTCTCACGCTCTCCCGGTCATGCGTCTCCCAGCAGCAAAGACATAGATAAAGACAAGCACAAAGACAAGCAGTCCTTTCCCTCTCCACGCACATACAAATGGACGTTCCAGCTGAGTAAGTGCCGTTAATCCCTTTGGGCTACTGTGTGTGTGAATTGGGTTTCTGTGAAATGTGTCATCCCAAAACTAGTTTCAGGAGATAGTGTCCTCATTCCTGACTGGTCATTTTTCCTCTTTTTACAGATGAACTAGACAATATGTCAAGCACTGAGAGAATTTCTTTTCTACAAGAGAAACTTCAGGAAATCCGAAAATACTACATGTCTCTGAAATCTGAGGTGGCCTCCATTGACAGGAGGCGGAAACGATTAAAAAAGAAAGAGAGAGAAGGTATGATTTTAAAACATTGTACATGAGAGAATAATAATAATGAATGTTGTGCAATTATCTAACTTTTTTTTTTTTAATCCCCTCCCCCCCCCCCCCCCCGTGTGCTTGGCAGTGTCCCACACCACAGCGTCTACATCCTCTGGCTCATCAGACACAGGCATGAGTCCCTCGTCAGCTTCACCCACTCAGAACACTGTAGCCGTGGAGTGCAGGTGATGATATTCCACGCCTGTTTATCCCTGCAACCTGCCTGACTCCGCCTTCTCAGCATCTCTGCTGCCTCTATGGAGACGTACATACTGATGAGCCAGAGCAAGCGGCCATAGCACTCGACTGCCCTGCTTTCTCCCTGTCCCCCGTACTCCTTTTGGCCACTCCCATTTCCTGCACTTTGTAAACTGATCCTGCCTCTCACTCCATCTCGCTGCCACTCGTGAGGGTTGAATGTAGAAAAGAAAACAAAAAACCCCCCGCTGTAACAGACCCATCTCCAGACAGTCCAATGGCACTTTTCTCTCTCTCTCTCTCTCTCTCCTCTTTCACTCACTCTCTCCCCCTTCAGACCGCCCAAAACCACAAGCTTTCCTCAGTCTGTCACACAGGCTGCTGTGAATGCAGGAATTGTTCGAAAAGGCTTTTATCACAACGTTGTAATACTCAGATTTCAGCTCCCTGTATAGATACGGTCACTTAACCAGCTGGATATGGTTAGGAAAAGAAAAGGTCAATTTTGTGCGCTTGCTCCATCAGAACTGCCAAAGTACCTACGTTACAGCAGAGTGCCCTATTTTGGAGAAAAAAAAAAAATGGGACAAAATCAATTGCATAAGGGAATGTAGTTTACTGAAAACTGCAGCCGGTGTCTTCCACTTATTGTAGTGTGATGGCGTGCGAGTACAGACGATTATGCAAAACTCTATTTTTGTCTTAAAAAAAAAAAAAAAGAACAAAAATGTTTACAGTGGGACACGGGACAAAGAACGTTTTCAGTGGACTAATTTCCTTTGCGACTGTATTTTGTCTTTTTATATGTAATTGCAGAGTTTTATTTTAGTATGAAATTTCAAAAGGTATATATTACAGCCGTGAAATTATTTAAGGAAATATTTCTAGGTCTGAATTTTTGTGTAAAATAAAGGTATTATCTTGCAACTTGTTAAGTATATTTATTCAGACAATGAACAACGGTTTTTATATTCTTTCCCAGATGAAAATCTTCCCAGGTTCATTTGGTCAATGGTGAAATTTCAGAAATTCCTGAACAAATGTGGTGGAATGAGTTCTACTGTGAAGTCACAATTGGGTAACTACTGTGCAGTAAATCGTGTCTCCTTTCCCCCCCCCCCCCCCACCCACCACCACTCCCTCTTATACTATTTGGGCCCAATGATTATTATTAATTACTATTATATCGTACCTGTTCGGACCACCATTTCTTGGTGACCTGCCCTGCGTCAATTTAACTTTGCTGGTACTTGTGTTTGTACTTAAGGTTCCAACACGGGAGTTCGTTGAACCCATCGAATAACAGATGTGTATTGTTTAGCCCAGGGGTTTCTTACAATGAGCATTTCTTTTGTATATAGATCTTCCAAAATAACCATGTATTTGAAAAATACATTTTACACAAACTGTAAATGATTTATATTATTTTTCAAACAATACATCTTTGTATATGAAACTTTTTTCTATGTCGAGTCGGTAGAAAAATTAGCACACTTTACTGTATATACTCAGCCATTGGTCAACAACAGGAACCTAATCCCAGGCCTAGAACGCATGGAACCTGCTAGGATGATAAACCCACCATTTGTGCGGAGAATAACAAGAACCGGCTTCCTTATAAGGTTAAATCATTTGCGGTTTCCTGAATGAAGGAATAAAGGCATTGGGTTCCTGAGCTAAGCCATTGTATCTTTATGTAAAATAAGCAGAGCTCTTCTCATTTCTAATAAAACATTTGAAATATTTGCCGGCCTGTTTTTATTTTTTTTATTTTCTGCATGTGGATGTAGAAATAAAGTTGAATAATGTGAGCTTAAAACTTTTTTTTTTTTTTTTTTGGCGGATCTGTTCTGAGGTTGCGGTGGTGTAGTAGAAAGCACAGTCGCCTCACAACAACAAGGTCTCAGGTTCGAATCCCGGGCCGGGGATCTTTCTGTGCGGAGTTTGCATGTTCTCCCCGCGCTTGCGTGGGTTTCCTCCGGGTACTCTGGTTTCCTCCCTCAGTCCAAAAACATGTAGATGAGGTGGATCGGTGATTGTAAATTGTCCATAGGAGTGAATGTGTGTGTGTGTGACTGGTTGCTTGTGTGGCCCTGAGATGGACTGGTGACCCATCAAGGGTGTATCCCCGCCTCTTGCCCTATGTGAGCTGGGATAGGTGCAGCAGACCCCCGTGACTGCAAATTAGGGAAGAAGTGGGTAAGAAGATGAATGAATGAATGTTCCTGATCATCAGACAAGTAAAATAAATGTGTTGGTGGTTGTGTGTGCAGTGGTTAAGGTGTTGGACTGTTAATTAGATCAGGGTTCAATTCCCAGCACCACTAAGTTGCCACTATTGGGCCCCTAAGCAAGACCCCAATTAAAAAAAATCAAAATGGCGGAAAATACAATATGGTGGAAATTAGCATTCATCTCCTTACCCACTTATTCCCTAATTCGGGGTCACAAGGGTCTGCTGGAGCCTATCCCAGCACACTTGGGGCAAAAAGCAGGGGTAGTCCTTCACAGGGCCACCCACACATACACTCCTATGTTGATTAGAATCACAAATTAACATAATGTACGTTTTTACACTGCGGGTGGAAAACGGAGGACCTGGAGCAAACTTATGCAAGTGGAGGGAGAATGCTGAAAGACCCCTTGCCTCTTCATCTACCTTCTATTTTTGTCCTTGGCCACCAAAATTAGTGTAGTCAGACTCTGTAAACTTATTTACTCGTTTTATTGGTTCACAAAGATTCACATAAAAAGATTCGGATTACGGAAAGAAAACGCTAAACACCATCTTCAACATTAACTCTGGTGGACCTGGTGAGTCACGTTCAGAGAAACCGGAAACAAGCCTCTCGCCGTCCGTACAGATCTGAACCCAATAAGAGGAGAACCTCATCCTCAGACAGCTTGTCCTCTGCCTCAGGAGTCCAGGATAAATCAGGCAAGCTGAGGGCTGCAGTGTGAGGATACCATGTGAGGTTCTACCACACACACTATCGCGGCTGACCTAATAAACCTGCTTTGGCTGCTAAAGCCTCGTTTTGCTGGATATGATATTCCTGGAAGCGCATGGAGATCCGCTGGGTCATTTTCAGGTATTTCTGTAGGCAGCTCTCGGAACAGGACGTCTGAAAGATACGACACACAAACGGAGAATTATTTCTCGCAGAAAAAGAAATAAAATGATTCATTTATTGAATTAAAACAATGATTTTAAAAAGGTTTAAGGATTAAAATTAAAGGTCTATTACCTCTCAATGTGTCTTAAGTAACTGTGTGTTTCGTTCGGAGTCACAGGGGTTTGCGGGAGTCTATCCCAGTACACGTAGGGCGAGAGGAATGGGTTACACCCTGCACAGGTTGCCAGGCCATTGCAGGGCCACACACAGACCAACAACCTGACACACATACTCACATTCACTCCTAAGGCCAATTTAGAATCACCAATCAACTTCATGTGCATGTTTTTGGACTGTTGGAGGAAACCAGAGTACCTGGAGAAAGGCCAGAACTCCGCAGACAAGGTTGTATAGCATTTTTTTTTTTTTTTTTTACAATGGTCACTGTTACCTGCTTTACACAATCAAATATATTTATGAAATGTAATTAAAATAGAAATCAAAATTCCCTGAAATAATAGGAGGAAACCTTGAGAGGATTCAACAGAGAACCCCTGCGTATACAGCAGATACAGTTCCACTGCAGTCCAAAACCTGGTCCAGCCTATTCGCGCGCAAATACTTCAACTGATGTCATTATACAGCTTTATAAAACCGGTAGTAGGTGTAGAATGTTTTTGGACTGTAGGAGGAAACCAGAGTACCCAGAGGAAACCCACACAAGCATGGGGAGAACATGCTAGATTAGATCAGAACTCACACAGAAAGATCCCCAGCCCGGAAATCGAACCCAGGACCTTCGTGTGGTGAGAACACCACCGTTCTACACCACTACACCGCCACCCAAAGGGACGAAAGTCTGATCAAAATGTCAAACAACCAATCAAGGTATGTTGGGGGAAGTGGTAGCTCGGTGGTGAGCAGTTGGGGGTTCAAGGTCTTCATCAGATGTATAAATGAGATAAATGTAAGTGGCTGCACTGTAAATCACTCTGGTTTTGGGCGTCGGCGAAATAATTTGTGGTCAAGGTTTCAGCCGCAAAGTGGAGAAAACCTTCCACAAACATCTTCCGGTAAATCCATAAAACTCCTCATTGGAGCAGCACACAAGGGGTCACAGGGGCCTGCTGGAGTCTATGCCAGCTCTCTGAAGGGCTTGACTCTAGACAAGTCACCAGTCCATCACAGGGCCAACTTACTCACTCACTCAACTGGGCAATTTATAATGACCTACAAACCTAGCCTAACATGTTTATGGACAGTAAGAAGAAACCGGAGTACTCGGATGCAAACTCCATACAGAAAGGCCTAGGAATCGAACCCAGGGTCTTCCTGCTGTGCAGCAACAGTATTAACCACTAAACTGTTTTAGGATGGAGTGTGTATCTATTCCTCTGGCTGGAGAAAAGTTCAAGCTGAGCAGCTAAAGTGTTGAACTCATCTGAAGGTGTATGGGTTCAAGTCTCATTTGCTGTTACTACTGGACTCCTGCACAAGACCCTTAACCCTTTAACTGCTGATTCGAGCGTCTGCCAGAAATGAGAATACAAACGGTGAAAATGTCGAACCTCTTCAGCTTTGACTTCCCTCGTAGTGAAATCTTTCACACAGTCCATGAAGCAGTTCTCCGTCAGTTTGTTGTAGGTGCCAAGAAATTCCTTAAACTGGAAGATTAAAGAAAAAGTGTTAAAAAAAAAAAGGTTCTAGTGTAAACTGGTGGAAAGTAAATGGTGTGTGATTAAACCCACCTGTTTAATTTGATCCGATTCTGTGACCTGAGCAGCCATCGCTAAAAACCCTTTAATAAACCAAATCCAACCTTAAAATTACAACATTAATATTATTATTAATATTATTATTATTAGTTGTTGTTGTTGTTTGTCTATGTGTGGCCCTGTGATAGACTGGTGACCTGTCCAGGGTGTAACCTTGCCTCTCGCCAGCAGACCCCGTCACCCCGAATTAGGGAATAAACGGGTAAGAAGACGAATGAATGGATGAATGAATGAATGGATGAATGGATGGATGAATGGATGGATGAATGGATGAATGGATGGATGAATGGATGGATGAATGGATGAATGGATGGATGAATGGATGGATGAATGGATGGATGAATGGATGAATGGATGGATGAATGGATGGATGAATGGATGGATGGATGAATGAATGAATAAAGATTATCATTATTCTAGCACAACCCTATAGATATACAACAAGGTTACGTCATGCTACAATGACCCGTATGTAAAAGGAAAAACGATCTGTTATATAAATAAATCAGTAAACATAACGCAAATAATCAACAGTGTATATGATTTTATTATTACCTTTGATCTACAGGACCGACGGACGGACACACGGACGGACACACGGACCGACACACGGACCGACACACGGGGACACACACACTGTAGAGTCGCTAAAGGACATGTGACGGTAAAGGAGCTGCATTTGCACAATCATCTACCGCACTTTCGTAACACAAACAAAAGCTATTGGATTCTGGTATTGGGGTATAAATATCCAACATTAAAATATACCAGTAAATGAATTATTTGGGTGCAATAATTTATTTATCGTTGATATACACGGTTGGGTGTCATGACGAAAATGGCAGTTGGAATTTAAAAGATTAAAAAGGATCGTTGGTAGTGACGTAATGAGTAGCGCTAGGAAAACCTGTTCTGCAGAGATGGTGTAAAATAAACAGATGGTTTAATATATGAATACTAATTGTTATACTTTTATTTGACTGTAATGTAACCATGAATGATTATTAGAGCAAATACAAACATTTATACGCTTCTTTTACTGCGACACAACGACGGTCAATGTAGCCGCCAAGTTATTTAGAGGTTCGCGCATATACTCGTTATTACGGTAAGACAATCAGAGATCACAGTTTCTCATCCGAGAGAGAGAGAGAGAGAGAGAGAGAGAGAGAGAACAGAGGACTGAGAGAGAAAAGATAGAGACAGACAGAGAGAGAAAGAGAATAATTCCCGCTGGTCACCAGTCACAGGGCCACGACCCCATTCAATCTCACTCAGATCTCACTCTTATCTCACTCTTTACAATCACTAACCACTCTAATAATCATGATTCTGGCCTGTAGGAGGAAACCAGAGTACCCAGAGTAAACCCACACAAGTACACGGAGAACATAAATACTGCACACAGTCTTGTGTCTGTATGTGGCCCTGTGATGGACTGGGTGTCCAGGTGTACCCCTGCCTCTCGCCCCTTGTGCACTGGGATAGGCTAGAGCAGGCCACCATGGCCTGAATTGAGGAATAAGTGGGTTAGAAGATGAATGAATACATTTTCATCCTAACATGGAATATATCTAAATTTAATTCAATTTTTAAAAAAAAATAAATTTAAATTTCATTTATTCGTTCATCTTCTTACCCGCTTATTCCCGAATTCAGGGTCACGGGGTTCTGCTGCTCCTATCCCAGCACACATAGGGACGGGTCACCAGTCCATCTCAGAGCCAGTTCATCTCGGGGAGAACATGCAAACGCCACACAGAAAGATCCCGACCCGGGATTCGAACCATCTTGTTGTGAGGCGACCGTGCTAACCACTACGCCCTCATTAAATATTTATTTTCCTTTAAATTATTCTTTTCTATTCACTAAATTAAAACTTGTTATTTGTTGGACCTTATCGATTCACACCGAATTAGGGAACAAGAGGGTCAGAAGATGAATGAATGAATGAATGAATGAATGAATGAATGAATGAATGAATGAACATGATCTAAACAAAAATCGAATTTGTTACTAGTTTAAGACTTTTATTTTGAAATGCTACATCAGTTCCGTTGTCTGTTGTCAACTTTGTTGTTGTTGGGGAAGTTGTGAAGGTTCGCCTGTACAGTCTGTAGATTTTACAGCGGTCAGTGTGTGTGCGTGCGTACGTGCGTGTGTGTGCGTGCGTGTGAGCGCGCGCGCGCGCGCGTGTGTGTGTGTGTGTGTGTTCGTTCCTCCATTAGCGGCGCCAAATTCAAACCGAACGCCAACAAAAGAAGTCCGCAGCGGAAGTGCCGGGTGAATAACCGCCGCTCTTTAACTAATGATCACACTGGATTAGATTATCTCTGACTAGTTGTGTCACTAGATTAGTTCTGACTTGTTATTATACTGGATTAAAGCTGAATAGTTGTGTGATTAGATTAGATCGGACTGGTCATTAGACTAGATTAGATCTGACTAGTTGTGTGACTAGATTAAATCTGCCTAGTCATTCGACTAGATTAGATCAGACTAGTCATTAAAGTAGTTTAGATCTTACTAGCTATTAAACTAGATTAGATCTGATTCGTTATTAGACTAGATTAGATCTAACTAGGTATTATACTGGATTAAATCTGACTAGTTGTATGACTAGATTATATCTGACTAGGAATTAAAGTAGATTAGATCTGACTAGTTATTAGACTACGTTAGAGCTGAGTAGTTGAATGACTAGTTTGGATTGGACTGGTCATTAGACTAGATTAGATCTGACTAGTTGTATGACTAGATTAAATCTGCCTAGTCATTTAACTAGATTAGATCAGACTGGTCATTAAAGTAGTTTAGATCTGACTAGTTATTAGAATATATTAGATCTGACTACTTGTATGGCTAGAATAGATCTGACTAGTTATTAGACTAGATTAGATTTGACTAGTTGTATGACTATATTATATCTGACTAGTTATTAGACTAGGTTACCTCTGACAAGTTATTATACCGGAATAGATCTGACTAGATTAAATGTGGCTAGAAATTTCACTAGATTAGATCAGACTAGTCATTACAGTAGATTAGATCTGAATAGTTTTATGATTAAATTACATCTGACTAGTTGTATGACTGGATTACATTTGACTAGTTGTACGACTAGATTGAATCTGACTAGTTATTAGACTAGATTAGTTTTGACTAGTTATGACTAGATTAGATCGGACTAGGCTTGAATAAATATGACTAGTTATTAGACTACATTAGATGTGGCGAGTTATTAGACTAGATTGGATCTGACTAGTTATTAGACTAGATTAGTTTTGACTAGTTATGACTAGATTAGATCGGACTAGGCTTGAATAAATATG